>CALSBZ010037158.1:0-31928 GCA_943591055.1 Gobionotothen gibberifrons | reverse complement strand
TTTTTTTTTAAATATTGAAGTTAAAAGCATCAATCTGGTGCACTTTGAGAGCAACATGAGGAGATCTATGGATACATCTCAACACCCATATGAAAAAGATTTTTAAGCAAATTTTTCTTTTTGGATATTTTACAAATCACTCCCCTTTTAAACTCTATTCTTGTTATTTTTAACAACTTTTGTGTTACTGTCATATAGTATTTTATACCTGTTTTTAATTTAGTCTCTAATGTCTCATTAATAACTATAATGATCATATCAAGATGTGCCTTAACCTCACTGAGCTGAGGTTATTTGAGCCTCAGGAGAGAGCTCTCTTCCACCTGGTTGTAGAAAAGCTCTTTAAATTAGTTAGCATAAGCTAACCAGATGCTAATAACAACAGATCACCACTGTGCTTACAACTAAAGACACAGCCACGCAAACACTGCGGCATGTGTACGGCTCCTTATGGGTACTGCAATATTTGAAGAGCTGGAGTGGCGTTCCGGTGCTCTCCGTCACTCCTTTCAGAATTCAGACAAGACATAACCACGTGAAGACACGTTACGCTCGTGTTGTGTTCAATGAACCTGTCCTTGGCCAGGAAAAACAGGCACTCGCCTGTTTAATTATTTTGCGATCTAGATTTCTTCTTCTTTTTTTAAGTGAAAAGTTGTCCGTCAATTCCGTCCTGTTCCTGCCTATTGCCAACACTGCCTCTCATTTTCACAGTTATATCTCTCACAGGCTCCGCCCTCTACTGGACTCTATGGGTACTACCTTATCATGCGAGCATTCTCCCACTGAAAACTCTTATAGACGTGGCCGGCCATAGGCGGGCCTACCTGAATGCACGTGCATCACACCATATAAAAGGAGGCCTCGCCTCCTGACTGTCATCCCTTTCTCTTCAGCCAGCGGAAGTGATTCCACGAGAGACCGGAAGACGTTTGAAGAAGATAGAGTTAACTTACCTCCAGGGAGTCGCCACTGCTAGAGACCCGGGCCTGTCCTTCGTGCCCTAGCTGAAATAGCGGGCGCCGATCCCCACCACATTGCTTCGAGTGTTAGGGGACCAGGATATGGCCCGGCGGTGCCGCAGGGCTGGTTTCTCTCTGGATGTTGATCATGGCGGCGGGTGTGTGGGCTACTCACTCATTGCTAGAGATGCCCCCGCCTCACCAGGTCAGAGCGATTATTGGGCCGCAAGGCCGAATAAGTAGCTTGGTCCACGGGCCTTGCCCCAAGCCCGGTTCCCCCGGGGACCGGTGCTCGGTGGTTTCACATGATATAGGTTTGACCCTACTTCATCACAGGCCGCCGCCGCTGCCCGCCGTGTGATGTCCCTGGATATCACGCCGCGTGGCGCTTTTCAAAGAGGACCGTGTTGGTCATCTGGGAGCCCCCGTGTTGTCGGAAGGGCTCTTTGGAGCGATCTCCTTGCTCGCGGGATAAGGAGCAATCACAGCGAATGGCTGCTTCTTGCCCATCCCCAGAGGAGGAAACACTGTCCTACACTCCCCGCCCCTGCTGTAAATCCCAGTAAAGGGAGCCAGCAGGAGGGCGTGTGAGTGGAATAAATCGAGTGCTGTTAAGCACTGTGCGGGTTCAAGAGACGCTATTGCCGGCGTACTGTTGTTGCATTTCGCCGTTGAATGGGAAATGCAGCATTAATACGTGGGCGCGCGGCCCTCGTGAGAGTGGCCGCGGGGCGTTCAGGGACCTCCGCAGGAGAACGGTGGTTTACGTCTGTAAACTCTAGTTCTAGAGTGGTGTGTGTGTGTGGGAAAAATGCATTCGGTAAAAACGATTGTTTTTTTCCAGAGTAAGAGTTATATCTTTCCACAATTCCACTTTTCCCCATAATGTTCGTTTCAAAGAGACGGCATTGTGACGGCGCGCGCGGCCCTTCCCCCGAGGACGAGCTGCGCGGTGCGTTCAGGGTCCTCAGTAAATAATCGGCCCTTCCTGTGTCGACCCTCCAGGGGCAAAATCTTCCCTTCGCGGAGAGTTTTGCGGCGGAACGGGTCGCCAGAGAGTATTACAGCTTCTTAGCTGCGGCCCCACATCTGAGTGATTGTCCATTAACACAATGTTCTGGGGAATGGAAACTCAGCTGTGTGCTAACAGGACCTCAGTGGAGTCATCGCAGCGTGCGCTCCTCCTCTACAGGCTTTCCTGCAGAGGAGGGAGCGCGGCGCGATGGTGAGACGAAGGGAGAGGCGCCGGCACGGAGATGCCGTGCCCACTGCGCCCCCCACCTCTCCGGCCCACCCCGTGGAACCGGTGTCCCGGCACTCACGGGGACGGGCTGCCCGCCTTCAAGGATCTGAGGGCGGGGGGAGAACATCTCTCCGCCCGGGACGAGAGGGCGAATCCCGCCTCCTCCCTGTATAATGCAGCAGATCACTACGTTTTCTAATAAGAATGAGGTGATCTGTATCCAAATATAAGTGTCTTTTGTTTTCCACAAATGCTACACTTACACACGATGTTAACCGTACAAATTCCCCATTCGCTGCCCCAACTGTAGCTCCTGTAAAGGAGGTGGCTAGTGGGCATGCGCAGATGATAGGGATGAACTGCAGGAGTGCTATCTAAAGGAGAGCGCTATGCTGGTACAGGGACATTATGGCCGGCGTATTACTGTCAGAGAACACACATACGCCTGGAGCAAAGACTCCAATTAATGCAGTTTTCCGTAGTGGTAAAGGCTGCATAATGGCGGAGCCCGCACTCACACAGGAGCGCGTGGCGGTGCGTTCAGGGACCATAGTAAAACACACCACGCCTATAAAGACTCCGATTAATGCTGTTTACCATAGTGGTGAGAACATAATTAGGGGGGAGCGCACGCAACAACGCGCGGCGGTGCGTTCAGGGTCCTCAGTGAATAATCGGCCCTTCCTGTGTCGACCCTCCAAGGGCAAATCTTCCCTTCGCAGGGAGTTTTGCGGCAGAATGGGTCATCAGAGAGTATCACAGCTTCATAGCTGCGGCCCCACAGCTGAGTGCTTGTCCATTAACACAGTGTTCTGGGGAATGGAAGCTCAGCTGTGTGCTAACAAGGTGGATGGACAGGACGCTGAAACGGGGCTTTTCACCCCAGTTTTGCAGCGTCCCACTGTACCACATGTCTATGCACTGTACTACTGTATCACATGTGGGTGTCCCACACCCACCTTTTGTTATGGGCATGCAAGAGGTAAATCTGGCCTCCCGGAGGGAGATGTGTTTCCTCTTAGCAGGGATTCAGGCTCTGGGGCAGAAGCAGGCTGTGTCTGTTGTGCACCCTCAGCACAGAGAAAAGGGTCTTTCCATGTACTTCCACCATCGACCTGAAAGACGCGTACTTTCATGTAGAAATGTCAGAAAGTGTCTGCGTTTTGCCTTCCAGGGGATAGCCTACGAGTACGGCTGCCGTTCGGCTATTTCCCCACGGCATGAGAGTTTTCTTTTACGAGACGACCTCATATTCATGGCTGGGTCTCGGGAAAAGGCAATGTTTTGCACAGCACAATTGATCACACACCTAACCAAATTAGGCTTTGCGTTCAATTGAAAAAAGGAGCACCCCCATACCTCACCAACAGGCGTTGTATTTGGGAGTGGTGCTCGATGCAGGCGCGCTACGTGCCACCCTGTCAGAGAGCAGAAGTGCGTCCCTTCTCCGGGCGGTCCACAGGCTGCGACAGGGGGCGTCAGTGACAGCTTTAACTGTCAGGCAGACTTTGAGTCTCATGGCGGCTGCTCACAATGTGGCCACATTTTGGTTGCTGCATATGCGTCGCCTGCAGAGGTGGTTCTCCAGCAGGCGAGTACGGCGCTCCAGCCGTACTCGTGGGCATGCAAGAGGTAAATCTGGCCTCTCCGCTGTGGTCAACAAGGCGGCGGAGCGAACTCCGCCCTGCCCGTTGATATAAGCCACTGTGGTGCTATTGTCTCTCCTGACCAGTACATGTCTCCCTTGAATTAGGGACATGAAAGGCTGGAGGACTAACACTACCGCCCGTAGCTCTAGGAGGTTGCTGTGTCGAGACTCTGTTAGAGCCCAGCGCCCACCTATAGCCCTATTCAGGCAGGTCCCTCCCCATCCTGTTCTGGCCACCATTTATGAGTCCAGATTTCAGTTACCCTGAATTGTCCACATTAAATGGTGAGTTTTTAGTGCAAATACATATCCTGAAGTGTACATGGAACTATTCTAATACATAATTCTCAATTTTAGGCCCACACACTACCAAAATCAATGGCATCATGAAGTATGTCAACCAGTATACAGTGGGGAAAAAAGTATTTAATGCATAATTTTGTTTCAGTAAACATATTTCCAATGCGGTTATTCATAGGAAAATTTGACAAGACATTGGTATTTACTCAGGATTTCTTGAGTTAATACCAAAGTCTGGTCAACATTTTCTGTGAATAGCCATATTGGAAATACGTTTACTGACAAAAATGTTGACGCGTTGAATACTTATTTTCCCCACTGTATGTGAATATGCAAAGCTATACTGTAAGAATATTTTTTTTGTTGAACCTATAAATCCTTTAATTCAATGCTAGACAAATGATGGGTGCACCCTGTGGAATACAAAAACATATATATACTGTATATTTCTTAAACCTGTCTTATAAGTATTACAGTCTTTTAGTTTATATGTTTGTGTTGCCAATTTCTTTTCTTATTTATTTATAATCTGCTAATCACTATTGATTTGCCTTTTGCCAAATAGCCAGCGACGGTCGGGACCAAGGAGGCAGGGGTCATTTCACACAATTAATGGGGCCCACAACACCCAGAAATGAGCATGTCTTCAGGCCCACATTTAGGGTTGGGGGTGATAGCGGCCCGATTCCCTGCACAGGTAAGACAAATCATGATAGTATTGTATCTTGAGTTACTCTGCGAATCCAACCCACACACATTTCCCCTATACTAGTATATTTTGAATGGTTAGGCTAAGTTTTTAATTTAGGAGTGATATCAAAATTCTATTAACTGACTAAGCATTATATGGTCTTGCCCTATCAAATATCTTTATTTTTCCACATTATTTCAGCTGCAGAGCTGCATGGCCTGTTGCTGCTAGAAAATATTAAGCAGCAGGTCAACCAGTTAGCAGGAACTTTAAACATTTTGATGGCGAAAGTAGGATCAGGCCTGCATGCCCCAACCTACGAGATGCCCGAAGAGTTCCAATTCCCCCTCGACAGCGATGGGGAATTGGAGCGTTTCGAAGAGTGGCTCCGCAACCCTCTAAACGAAAGAATGAAGACAAATCTTGTAAGTATTTTTATGGGACATGTTTTCATATGCTCAATACAAAATGTTAGCCTTGTTTGTCTTTGAGTTTGTTGCAGTAATGTTGACATGTATATTCAGTTCAGTTTCCATTCTCCACCTAGGCGACTTCGCTCTCCTCTGTTGGAGGGGTGGACACTAAGAGGGTTGTGTGGAATATTCTGGCAAGAATGATTACCTGCACCGTGGCACGCAGGATCAATTGGAAGGGAGTAAACGGCAAAAGGGCCTTCAATAAAATGGCCATGAAAATCGTTATTTTCCGTAAGTGTCTTTCCAAATGTTTATTTCATCATAATGGTGTAAAAAGAATTAGATTGGCCAAGTTGAATTAGATTGCATTCACTCAATTTCCATCTTCTCATTTAACAGACACTTCTATCCTACAGGTAAAGTTTAAGCAACAGTTTGTTCTCTTGGAACTGAATCTATTACCTTAATCTTGTAAGCACTTTGTTTCACAAGACTCCCTTAGCCTGTCAATCACTACCTTGTAAGTCTTTCACTTTCCATCTATGTGTTAGCATGTGCTGCAAAGTTTTTCTATTTGTTTTTACACTATGCCCATCATTGGCGGGCCAGGGGTTTTATGGTTAGGCCTTCAATGACGATTTATGTTTTATAGGACTAAAAAACAATTGTATCGTTTTAGCATTGAAACGCACACTTTTCAAGCATTTTGACACAACATTTAAAACTCGGTAGCCCTACCAAGTTTAATCAAACACAAACCAAGTGTTCATACTATTCATACATTTTTATTTATTTTTAAAACACTGATGGAAAGTGTTTTGTTTTTTTAACAAACAAAGCGAGAAGGAAAACGAGGAAGGAAGGATAATGAGAAGGAAAACAGACATTTACAGTAAACTAACATATTATGTATGAATGCAATATTTTTCTTAATTTTGGCTTAGCAGGCCCCTGACTTTCCGCCACTGACGCCTACTCTGAATGCCACCTCTATGGTCTCTGTCCCCATTGCATGTGCAGCATGTCTTAACGTTACATTCACCCACTGGCTGTCACTGGTCTCTGTTGGCCATTGCTAAATCACCTTTCTTTGTAGATGGCACTACAGTCTAGCAGTATTAGAACAGTGTAAGAACTTATTTTGTGTGTTTGTTTTACAATAGGTGCAGTGGGCAAATGCGCTATAACGAGTGCAGCGATGGATGCAGACATATCCCAGCATACCATTCGCTGGTTTAACCTGGCAAGTGTTGATTAGTCCATTATTCTTGAGTCCAGAAGAGAAGGTTTTAAAATAAGGAGATCAGTGAGTCTCAGCTAAAGTTTAAAAGGTGGGTACTTTAATCAAAAAATCAGGCGCGGTGGTGTTACAGGCAGACAGGAGTTGAAAATGGAGGAAGCGGCTGCAGCTGCTTCCTCCGAGAATGGTGAATGAAAAGGGCAGAATAAAACACATCTTGTCCTTAAATACAGTAGACTGGCTCCTCCCGTGTCCGGTCCCTTGTTATTGGTTTCCGCTCGTCTTCTTACTTCCGCACACACTTTTTCAAAGGATATTTCCATCGTACATTTAACACATGACTAAACACACCTTGATTCTACACACTCGCTTGCATCACTTTTTATCTCGTCAAAACGGCTGATATTGTTTACATTCGGTTTAACATTGAGTTCAAGCTTTCGTCAGTATTTCAGAGATAACTTCCGGAATAGATTTTCAAAATAAACTGGTTCCTGCGTCTGGCGGAAGTCATTTCAAAATAAAAGCTTAACATACATTTTGCGTGAATAATTCTGTTTTTCAATAAAATCAACATTTAAGCTAAATTATGCTATTACAACATTGATTTAATTACCAACAGTCCCTCCTTACACACTTTAAAAGTGTGTACAAAATACTGAAATCAATGAGTTCTTCATCTGAACTTAATACAAAACTCATATCAAAACATACAGTCAAAAATGGAATGGTTCAATAACCTCAATTTTATAAAAATACAAAAATACTTTGTGCTTTAACATAGAAGTTTTTCCTTGTGCATAACTTCTAGTATTAAACATTCAATATCTTTCTTAAAAAATAGCAGCATGGCTTGGTAATGGAACATTTCTTTCTCCCTCCTTTCACAAAAACCGTTCCCTTACCACGCTCATTGTTAAGGCACTTGTTTTTACAAAGTACATAAAAAACATAACATTTTGCGAATCGCTAAAGTTACAACAGTATAATACTTAAAAGAAATCCACTATCTTAGAATAGTGCAAAAAATAATAGAAACACGAAATGTACTATTTTAGAATAGTATAACATAATAAAGAATAAGAAATAAACTATCTTGGAATAGTCTATAATAAATTTAAATGGATTCACTCCATTTTACCATTGTAGCTTGTGCATTTTCAAGATATCACTTTATGGCTTCACAATCTGCTGGACATACATTGAACAAATCTCATCTCTGAACATCCACATCAAACTAACTCATCATTTTCATCAATATCTGTATATGGGGGTGGGTCATCCTGTTCAGCTAGCATTGGAAACTGTCCCCCAAGTAGATATTGTCCCCTAATGTGTTCCTGGTTGAGGACCCCATTAATCAGTCGGTTGGTTAACGCGCATGACGAACAACAACAAGCGCACAGTCCCAATAACACAATCACACCTCCAAAAGACATCAGTCCACTCAGAAAGAAATCCCTATACTTCCCCATCCAACCGTCAAAGAAATCCCCGAGGGGGTTCTCTATTCCACTGTTGTCTGCTAATTCCTTGCTCAAAGTGGTGAGTCCCTTCAGAGCCTTGGTTACTGATCCATCTGGTGAGGTATTATTTGGGATGAAAGTACAACATAATGTTCCAAACATTTTGCATACACCCCCTTTTTCTGCCAACAACATATCTAGGGCCACTCTGTTCTGCAAAGACATCTGACTTGTCTTGTCCAGCTGCTCGTTTAGTCCATCGATCGCGTCCATGGTGTGATTCATGAACCTCAGCTGATTGTAATAGATATAGTTGATCCAGTCTACATTCTTATTTATGGTAGGCCAAAGGAAAATGTATTCGAACCCTGATAGGATCTGGTTTCTAGCTTTAAACTCGTCTGGGACTCCCCTGGGCACTCCTATGCTGTCAATGTACACAGTGGAATCAAAACTCCCTCTGAATAATGATCTTTTGGCCCTGGTTGCTTTGGGTTGGACTGCCATGTAAATCAGCTGCTCGGCCGTCATTGGTACTGCATAAAAAGGCATTACTAGCTGTACCAGTGCACAGGTCCCCGTCCAATCCCTTGGTAGAACTGCGTACAGGGTTTTAGTGCCACAATACCACCACACATCTGCTCTTGGATACTGTCTGATGGGCATAGCTATATCCGGGAGAAAATCCTGTTTCATTACAACCGTTGTAGAATTGCACCCCTTGAGAGTCCCTACTTCTGTACCTTTAAGATAGTCCCTTGTAACGCAGTCATAAAGTCCCTCGTAAGTCGTAAAGTCAGGTGGAATGTCATTCATCTTTACAACTGGATATTTTTGTGCAATGTCAAGACAGTCGGCTGGGGATTTTTGTCCATACAGTTTATACATACAGAGCTGTCCTTGTGGGTTATTGTAAGCGTTAAATGGAAATGGCACTGTTCCCAAACTTGGTCGAGCAGCCGCGCAGGCCAAACAGTCAGCCATCTTGCTTTGTCTAACAGAATACACAACCCAGTCTAACCAGGAATTCCTGTCCTCGTACCCTGTTTCTACCGCTATAACTTTCTGTACAGAAGTCGTGCTCAGGTAGGTGACCAGTGGTTTTTTCACAGATAAATAAGGGGATATTTCTGGTTCTGGTTGCAAGAGTGGTTCAGTATATTTGGAGGTGAGGTCAGGAATTACGTCAGCTGGGGGGTCTATTATTTTCACCAAAATTGATCCCATTGGGTCTTTTCCAGGAACCTCTATTCCCATCAGTAAATGAAATGCAGTGATGGCTCCTTTTTTCCTAAAATGGGGAGTGAGTGTGCTTTTAAAAGCAATTATTACTGGGTTATGTTTGCTCATATCCTCACTATGGCGACCCTTGGAAAAAGCTAGCTGAGACCTAAACGATGTACCAGGGGGATTGTTATTTCCTGCAGCTCTAGCACTCCAATATACCTTCTCTGAGTCGGGACACCACGTATTATCATCTGGCCGTCCCCAAGCATGTATGCACCCATAAACGTCATGGCCTGTTTTGTCCTGCTGGTTTCCACACACAACTACATCACACACATCAAGACTGACCGTAACTGCTTCACCTCTGGGGATGAGTATTTCTAACCCCTCCTTGGACTCAGCTGATCTCTTGGCTCTGAGGATATATGGAAATCTCTTGAACACAGTTGAAATATTGTTAGTGTTATTTGCATTCTCTACGAGTGCACGAATGGATTCAGATTTTTCACGATGCTGCACCCTCCACCCAACCAGGAGAATGCCAACCGTGATGAACAAAACTAACAATGATATTACAATTTTTATCCCTAGGGGGGCCCTTAATTGTTCTGACTTTTTCAATGGCATTTCATCAATTTCTGACTTTTTCAATGGCATTTCATCAATTTTATCCATGGTTATATCAGTTTGCAGAGTATTTTAGAATGATGAGCACAAAAATAAAGTATATAGAAAATAATAAAAACAACAATATTGGAATCTTAGTGAATGAACTTATCAAAATAGGTTTTAGAGGTAAAACCAGAATGGGTATTCTGTTTTAGTATTCAATCTATAAAACCTGAAGACAATTCGTCTTTTGAGCTGTCTATCTTAATATTTCTTGATTTGATTTCTATTCATCGTTTTGTTCCAGCTCTGCCAAATCAGTCCTAACTTCCGAGAGCTTTCTGGAAGGTGCCGGTGAAGGGCGACAATGTGTCAGGTGGTGCCAATTTGCTCCTTTTTTACCTTTTATCCGGAGAGCGTGTGAAGTTCGTTCAACAACTTCCCACGGTCCAGTCCACCTGGGTTCAGCCCACTTTCTTTTGTGAACTTTCAACCTCACCCAATCACCTGGCTGCACAGGAGTCTCTTCTGGCGTCTCGTCTGGTGTCTCTGCAGTTCTCTGAACCTGTGTAGACAAGACTTGGATAATATTACTCAGAGCTCCGACATATTCATCCACTTCTATTTGTCTAATGTCTAAAACTGGGCCACTTCCTCCTTCTCTAGGAGGCCCAGGCATTGGCCTACCAGTTAACAACTCATGGGGAGAAAGATGTGTTTTAGCACCTTGAGAAGATCTCATTGACATGAGTGCCAAAGGCAAAGCATCGACCCATTTCATGTTTGTGCCAAAAATAACCTTTGCTATCTTCCCTTTTAAAGTTTGATTTGCTCTTTCTACAATACCCTGAGATTGTGGATGGTATGCTGACCCAAATTTATGAATTATACCAAAATATAATTCTACTTCTTCTAAGTGTTTGCTTGTGAAATGTGAACCATTGTCAGATCTTATTATCTTAGGCACTCCATAGCGGGGTATAAGTTCTGTTTTTAGCCATTTAATGACTGTCTTTGCATCTTCTTTCTTACAGGGAATGGCTTCAATCCATCTTGTATAACGATCAATCATTACCAACATATATCTAAACCCTCTGACTACGCTGTCTGCTCCCATGTCTGTATAATCTATACAAATGTCTTTGAATGGGGCTTCTGGGACTGGATATCTTCCCATCAGGCACTTGTATGGCTTTTTTACATTGAACGCATTGCACGTGTCACAGTCGTTTACGAAGTTTTCGACCATGTCCTTCATGTAAGGATGCCACCACTGTTGTTCAATGTCTTTTGTTGTTCTTGCTTTTCCTACATGAGTGGGACCATGTGATTGTTCTATCAGCAGGTGGCATAGCTTTGCAGGTGCGACCAAACGACCATCGTGGGCTCTCCAGAGGCCATCTACTTCCTTTGCTCCCTTCTGACTCCATTGATTTTGTTCATACACTCCAGCATATTTCTGCATGTCTTTGATGTGTTCGGTGGTTAACTCTTCTTGAGTGTTGTCCTTCGTACACATCATTTGCTTGCTGTACCCTCCTGCTTTCTTTGCTGCCTTGTCTGCTGCATCGTTTCCTCTGGATATTGCATTGTTCACTGTTTGATGTCCTTTGCATTTCATTACTGCCACTTGTGATGGCAACAGCAAAGATGTTAGCAGGAGTTTTAGCGCTTCAGCATGTTTTACTGGTGTATTAGCAGATGTTAGGAATCCTCTTCTGATCCACTGTGGTCCGTCTATATGCACTGCTCCATAAGCATATGCTGAATCTGTGTAGATGTTGACTCGTCGTCCCTCTGCATGTTCCAAGGCTTTGGTGAGTGCTACTACTTCTGCTAGTTGGGCTGAAGCAGGTTGGGAGATGATTTCTGCTTCTATTGTCTGTATTTTGTCTCCCTCCTGCCTGACTACTGCATAGGAGGCCACATTTCCGTCATCTCCCTTGTAACAACACCCGTCACTGTAGAGTGTGAAGTCTGGCTGGTCAAGTGGGTTTGTTTCCAAATCTGATCTTATCTTGAGATCCTTCTGGGAGACGAACTGACAGTCATGGGGTGTGTGGTCATCCGTGCTCAGTCCTGCAGACATGTTTGCTAGACCAACCTGGTATGTTATGTGTGGTTTCAACAGACTGGTCTGAATCTTGATTTTCCTTATTGGGGAAAATGTGAATGCCTGTGAATTTATGAACGCTACTACTCCATGGGCTGTGTTGACTTTCAATGGGTGGCACATCACTACATGTGCAGTCTTCTCTATGACTTTTGCTAGTGCAGCTAGATGTCTTGCACATCCTGTCTGACCTAGTTCTATATTGTCTAACTTTGAGCTATGGTACATCAATACCTGTCTCACTCCCCCTTTTTTCTGAAACAGGACACCGTTGACTATTCCACCTGATTCAGAAACATCAAGGCAAAAATCATCCTCATAATCTGGAGTGGAGAGGTGCGCCGCTTGACTCAGGGCTTGCTTCGTCTTCGTGAAAGCTTCTTCGGCCAACATTGTCCACTCGAGAGTGGCTTTTAGATTTCTGTTTCCTGCTTCTGCAATTATGTGTCTCAGCGGTTGTGTCAAATCCACATAGTCGGGTATGTACGTTCTGCTGTAACCTGTCAGGCCCAGGAACGCAAGCATCTGTTGCACTGTTTCAGGCTTTGGTTGGGAGAGGATGGAAGACCTTTGTGCTGGCGTCAGAGTTAGGCTGTTGGAGGAAATCATCCTTCCCAGGAATGTCACCGTTCTTCTTGCGATCTGTGTCTTTTCTTTCTTCACCTTGTATCCTACATTGGCTAGTAGGATTAGCAATTGTTGTGTTACAGCCAGACATGTTGCTGCGTCTGGCCCTGCTAGGAGTAAATCATCAACATACTGTATCAGAGTCACCCCCTCTGGCAATTGCAATGTACTGAGATCTTGTTTCAAAGCACGGTTAAATAATCCTGGACTATCTTTGTAACCTTGTGGCATCCTATTGTAAGTGTATCGCTGTCTTTGGTATGTAAAAGCAAATATGTCCTGAACTTTGGGATCCAATGGTAAGCAAAAGAATGCATTAGCTAGATCTATCACTGTGAAATATTTGTGACCTGGATTAAGATTTTGCAATGCTATATGTGGATCTGGAACAGGAATATTTGCAGTTTTAGTGACATTGTTGATTTCTCTTAGATCATGGACCATTCTCCATCCCTTGTTTCCAGCTTTTGGTACGGGCAGGATGGGAGTATTCCAATTTGAGCTGGTGTGTCTTATTACTCCAGCTTGCAACAGTCCATGAATAGTATTTCCTATCCCATCTATTTGTTCTTGCTTCAATTTGTATTGCGGGCGCCAACATGGTTTGTAGTTGTCCACTAGCTCCACTGAGACCTCATGATTTACTAATCCAACATTATAGTCTCCAGTGGTCCAAAGGTGTGTTGGCACCTGCCTCAGCATTTCTTCTGTGTCTGGATGGTTTGTGTGTTCTCGTCCATGATCTCTGTCCAATTCTTGCTTCTCCAATAGCCCTTGTTCCTGGCTATTGTTTCCAATTCTCCACATGGTCTGGTCTGTCGATCGCCACAGGAAAGGTGATTCTGTAGGCAGCCATTCTGCGTTTAATGCCGTCTTTATCATTGGCCCCAGTGATCTGGACTCAGCTCCTATAGCCATGGCGAGTGTGACATGAGGAACAGCTTCATCAGATAAATTGTACCATTGTTTTTGTTCTGGTGTGAATTTTATCGCTGCTGCCACACCCTGCGGTCCTACGTAGATGTCTTCTACCGTCAAATCTTCCATCTTTCCCTCTTTATCTTCCATCCATGCGTCTTGATATTCTTCATCTGGTCGCCTTAGATAATTATACGTACAGTGTAGGGGATCTTGTGGGGGCCCATAGGGTCCCAGTGTATTTATCCATGGCTTCCAGGCCATGTAATTTCTTTGGACATGGGGAGTATCGATTTCAGTGGTGATCAGGCGGCTCCAGTACACAGTGGTTGTGTCATTTTCTTCGTCGTTTTCTGGATTTGCTGCCATCATCATGATTCTCTGTTGTCCGTCATACGTCTGGTAGAGTGGTATTTGGCCTGGAAATTGGATAATCAGTCCATCTGGTGTGCATAGAATTCTTGCTCCTGTTTTTACTAGCAGGTCCCTTCCCATCAGATTTATGGGACAGTTAGGGGCATAGAGGAAAGGATGTTGCAGGAGTTGCTTTCCAATTTTTGTGACCAATGGTACTGTATATTTCTGTACATCAATTTTTCCCGAGTATCCAACTGTCTTGAGAGTGTGCTTTGAGAGTGGAGGTGGTTTTCCTTTCAATCCAGTCAAACAGGAAGCTGTGGCTCCTGTGTCCACCATCATTTCCACTTTCTCTCCCTCAATCTCACAGGTGACCATTGGTTCATTTTGGGCAGGAATTGCGTCACCTGTGATTGGATCCTCTGGGCCTCCTCATTGGTATGGACCACTCCAAGCTGTCAGAGGCATCTGGTTCATGTTTGGCACCATCTGGTTCATGTTTGGCACCATCTGGGTCATGTTTGGCCCCATCTGGTTCATGTTTGGCCCCATCTGGTTCATGTTTTGTGTCATTCCTCCTCTTGATTGTCCCTGAAATCCTCTGCCACCACCGGGTCCTCCCCTCTGTTGATACTGTGTAGGCATATACATGGGTGCTTGTGGCTGCAGTTGGACAGGAGCATACACAGGTGGTTGCTGAAATTGGGGATCATACTGTTGCGTCTGGGGCTGCTGAAATTGTGTAGGATCATATTGCAGTGCTTGTGGTGGGTTTTGCATTTGTTGATGTGGACACTCTCTGGACCAATGGTCTAGCTGACCACATATGTAACATCCTGGTTTCCGACCTCTTCCTCTGCCTTTTCCTCTGTAGCCCCCTCTGCCTCCTTGTTGGTTCTGCATCTGATTTTCCGGCACCATCTGTGTTTGAACTGTTGGCGGCGTCTGCTCTGCGTTCTCTGTTTGTATCACCATCTGATTTGACATTTTCTTGTTTCTATTAGCTTCGGTATCCCTCTCAGCCACCTGCATCTTCAAAAGTATTTTCGCCAGTTTCTTCGTTTCTTCGTCATCTTCCTTTGTTACTTCCTGGTATTTGATGTCATGGTGAATGAGATGTAGTCTCCATTCTTCTGGGAGTTTAGCTTCTAACCCCACTACATCTCTTAGGCGTGCCTGGACCGATTGTGGAAGGGCTTTAATGACCGCGTTCCTTCCACAGCATTATGACAGCCGGCGAAGCGTCATGTCTTTCTCCAGTGCAGTCCTCCCACACTCCTTCACATCTTTTCAGGAAGGCATGCATGTCTTCTCCCGATTCTTTTCTCAGACTTTTGAGGGCATGCAAACTGCGTGTTGTTGGGTAAATGTGACGAATCGCAGCCCAATACCTCGACCTGATTTGATTGAACGACATGTCATCTGGAGCGTATGTGCATTTGGCCTCGGAATCCACTGTTGTTGCCTCTAGTCTTCCTTCTATCCGTCCAAGCAGGGCCCTCATGTCTCCCAAGGACAGGTGATCTTGGACAGTGTATTTCTCCAAATCAGTCACCCACTTTTGACCTCCTTGAGTGAGTGGAGGTAGTTTTGCCACTAATGCTTCCATGTCCCGGTGAGACCATGGTTGGTAGTCTAGCCTCCCTCCTTGTGCCGCCATCAACGGCATGGAGGTAGCTGTTTTTTCAGTTTTCTTGTGTGTGGTCGTTCTGGGGCATGGCTTGGAATAACATTGTTCGTTGTCGTCACTACCACTATTCTCCCAAGGAGATGCAGAACCGTGTTGTTGATGTGACTGTTCATGGTATAGGGAGTTTCTACTGGCCCCAGTCTGATTGCCACCTTCTCCATCTTCTTTGGAATAGTCAGGAGAATAATTTGTTCGGCGTGCCTTTTGAGATTCTTCACTGGCTTCCTTTTCTTTGCCTTGACTACTTTCGTTTTGTCTTTCTTCCATCATTTTCTGGAACCTTTTCTCTTCTTGTCGTCTTTGCTCCTGAAGTTCTTGGTAATCTTGTTCTTGTCTTCTTCTTTCTGCCTTCAGGTTTTCATACTCCTCCTCCTCCTTGCGTCTTTCTTCTGTTTCTGTAACTTGTTCCTGTTGCTTTTCCTGCGGGACCATCCCTCCTTTTTTTGTTTTCAAAGAGAATGGCGTGTCTGGCTGTAGCTGAGGGAATCTGGGCTTGGCGTATGATAATGCCTCAGCACCGGGAGGTTCCATGGGGGAACGGAATGACATAGGTGTTCGTAATGTGTTTTGCTCTCTAGTCATGTCCCTCATTTGTTGCATGTTGTAGTCTAAACTGTCCCGCATCTGGTCAGATTTACTGTGTAGCATTTGTATTTCATAGTCCAATTCTTTGAGACTTCTTTCTGTGGGGACGTCCTCTAAATTCAATATTCCTCCTGAAACATTAAAAGTTGGGGCTTGTATTGAGGTTTGAGAGACAAGGACTGCTTCTGTCATGTAAGGAGGAGGTTTTTCGGGCAGGTTTGGATAGAGCTTTGGAGTTTGGATCACTGAAGCTTCTTCTGTTTTTTCCGTTGTGTCTTCCTTCACTGGCGAACTTGGTTTTTTTCCGACTTGCATGTTTGCCATCCCACCAACAGAATACTTAAAATGGAGCATCAGGGCTGTAACGTGTGTTTTCCTTATCTCTGCTTTATCCTTAGCAATCTTTGTTCGACAATACCAAGAGGGTTCCCCGGCTTTGATCCATGCTTGTTGCTCTCGCAGGTATTCGCCATTCTCATAGTCAATTACAGCTTTTCTATGGGCTTTCGTTGGTGCCGGTTGATCATCCGCTGGAATCAGCCCTCTCGTTTGCCACTGTTCTATCAGTGTCTCCATGTACTTCCATGTCTTCTGTCTATCTTTTGGAACTATTGTAGCATCTGACCTGATTTTTACCCTCCCCTTAATTTCTGCAGTTGAGCCTGGCTCTGAGTCTGGTCTTAACTTAGTGTCTTTTGGTGACATGGTTCTTGAGTACTAGGATAAAATTACTAAGTTTCCAAAGATGCAGCACTAACCCTCAGACTAGTACCTTTGTATTTCTTATACAAAAATATCCTATCTCTTCAGATTTTTTTTTATTTTTTATAAAGTTAAAGATTCTATTTCTATTTATTTTTTATTAAAAAATTAAATTTGCACAATGTTTGGATTTTTGAAATATTAAAAAGAAATATTTTGCAAATCCAAATCTGGTATTTAATGCGTATCCTGAAGTGCATGTAATTATGCAAATGTTCAACTTGTGTTAGCTTCAATACATCTGTGTTCGAATATTCTAGAGTCCAGCCCGAAAGACTATTATGCAAGGTCTCTCTTATCTTAAAAATAGAAACCGCATGTGTTCTTGTAATAACACTTAAGATTAGACTTCAGAATATTTTTTGCTGATATTATTACTGATTACTCTGTTCCCCTATCTGTAACTCTATGTCTCCTCGTCTAACAACCTGAATATAAGAGACACTTCATCTAAATGGGAAGAGAATTTCAATATGGTTTAACAATACAGTACAAACACTACAAAACACATCTGCAAACCAGAACACTGCAAAAATAGCCAAATCACACTCGCCAGCAGAGAACACCTCAAACACAGCCAATACACAATCAACAGTAGGAATCACTCCAAACTCAGATTTGAGCCAGAAAATACAACACTGCTTTTACTGATATCAAACTTCCATCGGTATAAATAACCTGTTTTAGCAAAATGCACTATTTTCTAGCTCCAACCCTGACAAAAAGTGACCCCTGTGGTGATCTCACGTGATCTGCCCTAAAAGAATGCCTCAATTAGCATTCCATCAAATGGCGACCTGGAGAGTCTTTGTTCTCCTCTGTGCTCTAAACAAGATGTCCGCTGAGTCTTTTAACCTCTAACCTGAAGAACAAAGGGATTTGAAAAGACCATGTGTCTCTCTGGCTGGTGTGAAATAAAAATGGGCCTTAAAACCATTTACTTCTAGATCTGGTATCTAGTCAGGTAATATTTGACTTAGGGTCACTATGTTTTATCTGTTCATATTAAAACACGCCATTATGGGACAAATTGAGTAGCAAATCATGCACAATTAGCCGAATATCATCAAACCAACGTACTCACGTCGCATCACTCGTTGTAATCCAATACGCAATATCTGGTTGCAAATAGAACAGAATAAACACTGAATTTAAAGCCTTAACTTTATTCAGGCCTTTTTTCACTAAAAGGACTTTTTTAAACAGACTTGACTGTTGATTTGATAAACACTCACTTCCCTCAGACTTCAACTGCTTCTCTGTGTCTCCTCGTCCAAACAGACCTTCAACTGTTTAGTTGACCTCAAATCATTTACGTTATAGCTCTTAAAAACTAAAAACGTAATATAAGAGACACTTCATCGAAGATATGAGTGCTGGTATGATGGACCTTAAACCGTGCATACCTTATCAATATAAAAAAATAATATACAACACACACAACATTAAAAGCATGCAGGATTAAATGTAAAAACTTAAATGAAATTAAACTCACCGTGCCTGCAACAGAACAACGCCTCTTGGTTTGAGTGATTATTTATATCAATTTAGGTTTTTTAACATTAAAATGCACAGCTGTTTTCAGGATCCGCCAGCCGCCATCAGACACACAAATCTAAAATGGCCTAGTATAACTAGTGAAGAACTTTGACAATAACTGGTTTCTCCTTACCGATTCGATTCGAGCTCAATGTGTGCAGAATGGCAGCGAGCGCGTCGAGAAAACAGCCGGTTTGTTATCTCTCTTCCGTCGTCAAGATCAGGTCAGGGTCGCCAACTGTTGATTAGTCCATTATTCTTGAGTCCAGAAGAGAAGGTTTTAAAATAAGGAGATCAGTGAGTCTCAACTAAAGTTTAAAAGGTGGGTACTTTAATCAAAAAATCAGGCGCGGTGGTGTTACAGGCAGACAGGAGTTGAAAATGGAGGAAGCGGCTGCAGCTGCTTCCTCCGAGAATGGTGAATGAAAAGGGCAGAATAAAACACATCTTGTCCTTAAATACAGTAGACTGGCTCCTCCCGTGTCCGGTCCCTTGTTATTGGTTTCCGCTCGTCTTCTTACTTCCACACACACTTTTTCAAAGGATATTTCCATCGTACATTTAACACATGACTAAACACGCAAAAATTGAAGTTGGCAGTAGTCTGGTAAACAGAGCCGTATCGCGTCTGGTAAGCGGGTCCGTACCGGATCTGGAACGCGGAGAACCATATTGAAACAGAGCTGGACCAGTGCTGGCCCATACCGTTCCAGTTTCAGGCCGATGTGCGTTTGGACAACGGACCGAGTCCGTTTGGCAGTTATCTGGGTCTAGTCTATAGGATTAAAAGAAGCTGAATTTATACTTCTGTGGATGAAATATCAATTACAGTTTTTTCAATGACACATGCAATTGTAATGCATTGTGGACTGAATTGTTTTAAAAAATACCCAAAGACACTCAACAAAATGTTGATTGAAAACAGCAAAACTTACAGGAAAATGCTTTAACTAGCATTCAATCAAGAGAACACAGAACTGACTTCCCGGACATAATAATGGCCGGATATATTGGCATCTTGCCTTGTCTAGGTCAGTGTATACAGGTATATGCCATTTTTTCTAGACAGGTGTGAAATAATGGCTCATAGGAAAGAGATGCTTACTACTTTACAGGCAATGGAAATTGTGACTAATGTTGACAGCGATGCAGATATGTTAGCTGTTGATTCTGACGAGGAGGATCTCCTCCATTTTGTATGTTTTTTTTAAATTTATTTGTTACAACAGTTGTATTTGGATGGAATGAATACCTATAGTGAAAATTCAAAGTAATACAATTATTTTTACAGTGAAAAAGGTCAAATGGAACCGATGGTTCCAAAATTACCCAGAGGTGAGTCCGCCTGGACTTTATTTTTCTAAACCTCTCTAAAAAGGTCACATTTCACTTGTTTTGCATCAATCTTGATACAGGGTACTTATTATATCTTATAGTTTGGATTCCTAAAGCTTTTAGTCTACTAACCCATCATGCAAGGGTGGTTTTCACTATAAGTAAAGGTTTTATTTTAGGCTGACATTAGAATGTACATGTTTTTACTATGTTCCATCTGAATTTACTTTAAAATAAAAATATATATATTGATTCTGACTCTTCTACATCCAACTCACAGATGTAACCTTGCTTTGAGAAAAATAATTATTAATTTACCCCTTTTAGAAGTGAAGATAAGTCATTTGTTGTGTTAGTGGCATTTTCGAGCCTGAAACCTGAAAAACAAGCTCAGGGCTTAAGAGGTTAAAAATGTCAGCAGGCACGTCAGCCAGCTCTGGGGCCTCATTTATAAAGGGATATACGCTCAAAAAATGGCGTACGCCAGTTTCTACGCAATGTTTGCGATTTATAAAATACTAACTTGACGGGAAAACGTGCTGTCCTCCACGCAAACTGTAACCCATGCGTACGCACTAAGCACAACAACGGGAGAGACGAGAAACTGCGACACCTTTGGTAGAAGGAAGAATGGAGAGAAATATGTGGAAATAATACCATAAATAAAATGTTACCTCTCATTTATCATATATGAAGAATTCATTTTCAAACATTGATTAAAGCCAATCTTAAAATGATTTAACCTGTTAAGCCCGAGAGCCCCCGGTACAGACGGCCTCCTGCAACATCTTGCAAGAAACAGTGTCATGAGGGCATGTTCATTTAATAAACTATGAATGTTTTATATCCATGTAACGGAAAGAAACTCATCTAACTGATCATTTACATTTTTTTTTCAAAAAAACCCCCACAATGCTAACGCTGAGCCTCTGAATTAGCAACGAGCGAAAAATGCTAACAGATGACTGCACCGAAATTCACTCACAAAACCTTATTATTTAGCTTTGCTGCACATCTCAACCCATCGTTTCACATCGTGAGGGGACACAGAATCGAGGGGTACCCTCATTATCACTCAATTATATGAACTCTCGGAGATAATAACAAGAAAAGACATCAAAACATATGGCGCTAGTTAGCTAAAAACGCTAACATGGCTCACCTGTGTCGTACTCTGGTCAAAAGTGGTCTTCAATGGCATTAAAACGATAAAAACGATGCTGAAGTTAATCCATAGGTTAATCCAATGTGTCTGTGTCACTTTGAAATGATTTCTGATAATCCATGAGCAATAAATCTGCTTTTCCGTTTCTGGAAGCCAGAGCTAGAAATATTTTAAAATAAAAAACATCTATATTGATTCTGACTTTTCCACATCCAACTCACGGGTTTATCATTACTTTGAGAAAAAAGATTATTAATTTATGACCAGATATGGTAATTTGTTCTGGGAATGTCATTTTCGAGCCTGAGACCTGAAAAACAGGCTCAGGGCTTAACAGGTTAACAGGCCTGTTTGAGACTCCTCAGTGCACACAAAAACATAACTTGGAGAAATAAATAAATACGGATATGTTATTTAAAACCACCTCGAATATGTTGTGTTAATGTTATGAAATGTTTTCTCATAAATGATGCGGTAAGCAGGAGGACAGAATTACGTCTAAACTGACGCCGTTTTGCATTTCTATAGGTTGTAGATACGAGCATATACTATCACGTTTAATCGTGTTTTATGCCGTTTGCCAAGACTTGATAAGTCGCTCGTAAAACACAGGAGGTATGGAAACTAAGAACACTATATATTTGGATAATTGTACAGCTGATTTAACACAACACATTTGTTTTATTTCATTTAAGTGGTGGGTAGAGTTGTTGCGGTGGTGTTAAGACACACATGGTGCATTGGAGCCGCTGCGCACAGCTGATCGGCAGCTGGAACAAAAACCACGTTTGTAAACAAAGCCCCAACTGTTTGTACATGTGCAAACCCAGCTTAATTGCACTCGGTTTACTATAATTTCTAAAAAGGGAAGAACATTACGTTACATCTGAGGTAGGCTATCCTGTGTGTCTGGTGACGGGCACACCTCGGTGTGCAACTATACGTTTCTGTGATTAAAAAAGCTTGCATGGTCTAAAATCAATTATCGATAATAACTTTTAACAGTGGTAGGCTACAACAAGGATTAACACAGATTCAGCTTTAGGTGCCTTACATACCATATAGAGTAAAAAGGAAGCCATATAACTAGTATTAATATTCATTATGATTATGACGAATCTTCGTATTCTTATGGCTAGCACTTGTAGGAGCAAACACAGTGGTGGTGGCTTAAAGCCCACCTCCGCTCTGCGCCGTCCGTTAGATGAGCCTGGTCAGATTAATAAAAGAAGGAGTTCAAAACACCGGAATAAAAGTTATAACAATAATCTGATTTAATGGTAAAAAACACTAATACAAGTTACAGAGTACCCTGGGCCTACCCTGGGCCCCCAGTCCTACTGCCGTGCGATACAGATTATCGGGACCAGCCAGTCAGAACCAGGGGCCTCGTGCATGAATAAACATTCAGTTTACATAGACATATTTGGGGGCGGAGTTGTGTCGGCTCTTCCGCCCACCCAAATCTCTAATTGGTAGGTTTCACTCCTAAGCGAATCAGAGAGTCCGTGGGGAGGAGTTGTGTCGGTTGCTCACTCCCCTAGGTGTTCTTACTGGTTGGATTCACTTCTGGTCGAGCCCAATACAGCGAATCAGAGTTCTGGGAAAAAGTATTTTTCTTCTGAACAGAGCGTGAGAGCTTCGGAAGTAAACAAGGACAGAGTCACTTTTTATCTTGCACCTGAATTCACTCCTTTACTTTCCCAAGGAATATTTCACACAAACTATTCTTTCCCAGACAATCAAACATTGTACACAGATATATTGGTGCTTGAGATTATATTGGCCCCAAAAAGAACCTTGAAAAGAGTATGTGTGTGTGTGTTGGGTATCTGGGTCAGTGAGAGTACAGTAAGTGAGGATATGTGTGTGTGCTGAGTATCTGAGTCAGTAACTGTAAGTGAGGATATGTGTGTGTGCTGAGCATCTGAGTCAGTAACTGTAAGTGAGAAGGTTATATATATTTATTTGAAAACAGTCCAAAATAATACATGTTCACTTCAATACAGTCCAAAATAATACATGTTTACCTTAATACAGTTTAGAACAATATCTGTTGACTTTACACTCAGCAGGGATTCGCCGATTATACCGGCCAGCCTTTCATCCATATGGGTGAGCTCCGGTGCCCCCTTTCCCCCTCCCGTGGCACACACACTTTGCCTGTGTGAGGCCACTTCTTTTTTATTTCAGCGACAGTGCGATCCTGTGCTGATGCAGAGTTGACAGCATCTGCCACATGCTGCCACTCTGTTGCCTTGTTGGCATTCGTTACGCCAATACTATGGCACCAAACTAAATGTTTTGCCTTGTCTCTACTTTTCCGACAAGGATTTTAACTTCACAGTTATTGAAGTTTATTTTCTTGCCTCTTTTTTCTGTCTTTGCCATGTTTGTTTTTGCCTGAAATCGGTTTGATGAATATTCATTATGGGCGTATCAATGACTATGTATGGGCAAATATGGGTGTGACGGGAAGCCCGCAAAAGCTGCGCCGCATTTCGAGTTGATTGGGATTTATAAAGGGAAACAGGCATAGGTAGTGCCGTACGCACTTCCCTCGCTGGTACGCAATGTTTTGTGAATCGGAACATTTCTGAAAATGTCTTATTTTTTTTCTTTGTAATACGTAAGCAACCTTCCCACGTGAATCCAACGCAAGGCATTAGAAATGAGGCCCCTGATGAGCAGACCCTGAGGGCACGATGTTGTCTGGGCCGGGTGCCTTCCGTGGGTTTGTTCTCCTCAGAACCGTACACACCTCTGCTGGTGTCACAGTGAGTGGTGAGTTCTGTGTGCTGTGGTCACAATCCCTCTCTGTTGGTTGGTGTTGAGGGCCTCAAAGCGGGCATATAACTAATTTAACTCATCTGGCAGTGTGGGTTGGCTGGTTGTGACCCCCCCCCGCTTCTCTGCTGGTAGTCTGTGATGTGTTTCAGGCCTTGCCACATGCATCGGGAATCTGCGGTGGAGTAGAATCCCTCCAGCTTCAGCCTGTACTGCCTCTTGGCCTCTCTGATGGATCTACGCAGGTCGGTCTGGCCTTCTTGTAGTCCTCAGCGTTGCCTGAGGCAAATGCAGTGGAGCGAGCATGGACCGAACTTCACAGTTAATCCAGGGTTTCTGATTAGGATATGTCCTGCAGCGTTTTGTGGGCACAATGTTTTCTACACATGTGCTGATGTAGCCAGTTACACTAGAAGCGTATTCCTCTAAGTCAGGGGTGGGGAACCTTTTTCCTCTCAAGGGCCAATTCAACTTTTTCAACATCCTCAGAGGGCCGTACAAATTATTGACCTCTCCCATTCATTTCGCCTTTCTTTCAAGCTGTGCAAAGAAAAAGCAACCTCTGAATCCAGATATCTCACCATGACTCGCGTATGCATGCACGTGCACGGTTGTGGTATGACCACCAAAACAGAAAGATATGGACATAAGATGTCAGGTAATTTATATTATTTTGACATATTTTAATCAGTTTAATGATTTACAGGTTAGGCAAAGTTTATGTAACCCCAATCACTGCGGCTTAAACCCCACTACATAACCATAACAACACTGTACTTAACCAACTTGTATACTAATCACCTGTGTTTCCAGCTGACCCATCTCAGTGCTTTGCGTTCCTTGTATGAACATATCCATTGTTGAAGAGCTCTCAACCATCTTTTGTTTTTTCAAGTGTGATTCCCTAGTGATAGGGCGAATCACATCAGCTCTGCTGCCCTGGTGTCTGCATTCTAATTCATGCCTGCATATGGAACACCAAAAATGAAAAGGTGTGTCCCAGGCGTGATGAATGGCCATTCCTTGGTCCACTGGGAATTAATCTTGGAGCCATATGAGGCTGCCCCTGCGTTCTTCATTTTTGTTGATGCACACAGCAACTCACACTCTCTCTCTACGGTCTATGGGGAAGAGATATAGATATTTAATTAGCTTATTGAACACAAGTGTAGACACTGACTGTTCAATAACTAGTTAAATAACCATTTTGAGTAAACAAAATCACCTTTATCTAATATTTGTGTTTATTTTTTTAAATCACACGTTACATAAGTGAATGAAAATACTTCATGTACTAAACTTATTTTAATTGTTTTCCTGGATCCTTAGGAACTTCCAAGACCCCGGCATCGACTAGGAGAGAACCATCTGCAAGAAGACTGGAACGGGGCAGTTGTGGTTCCTGAAGTTGTGTGCCCCCTGGATGACGAAGACCTAGAAGAACTTCAGAGAACTGTTGATCCTCTGGAACATTCTCAGTCACATGGCCGTGACTTGTACACACGATTCTTGCACAGTGTGTACAATGACATTTGAACGTGAACTTATAAACTGACACATTAGCTGATTACAACAACCTTGGTTAACAGATATCTATTGAGAATACACAGAGCCCAATGACGACGATTGCTCCTAAACTGCTCCTTATGTGCCTTTTTGCTTGTCTGATGTTTTGTTAAAAAACTTTGTAACAATGTATGCTTTTCCAACTAATAAAAGCATGACTTCATCAAACAGCCATTAACAAATATCTTTAAACAATTATACACTCAGTTCTTGCCTTAGTTTGAGTAGAGCTAGTTGTTTTACACTCTGTGGAATCCACCACCATATCTCACTGCTTCACCCATGATTCTTCTAAAGTCAGTGTAAGTGCTGAGATGCTTTACTGGAAAAGTCACAGCCCGAGTGCACGCACTCACAATTGGGTAACAAACTAAGTGGTCTCCTAGCCGCTCCCTGCAGTCATGGTCAAATTTGCATGTTATTTTGAAATGTCTCTTTTCATCAGGGAGGATGGGGATGTGGGCCCGTCATCCACTGGAGCACGTGTGGCACTGCAAGAGGCTCCTTGTCTCCCCATCTGTGACAGATGTATATTTTAAACACAAATTAATAAAAGCAGTTTAAACTCGTTTAAAAAAATATCCAAGAACATTTATTAGGTATGTGCTCAGTACATTAAAATCAGTAAAGCATTCATTTATATGGGTACTGCATTCTACAGTATATCATACCTGACATTTCAATCTCCTGCAAGATATCATCTTCCTCTCAGTTGTCTCCTTAGACGTCCTGTTACATCCCCACTAGGGGATGAGGAAATGCAACACACACCAGCAAGCCCGCCTTAACCTGCCATCAGGCCCTGGGGCTGATGAGGTTTTGTAGGCCCCCTATTTAAACAACAAATCAAAGTCATTTATAGCCTCGGCAGGCTCTGTGATCACACACACACACACACACGAACAGCAACATATGGCCTCAATGCCAGGTATCAGTAGATGAGAATGATCATTATCTCCGGTGGATTAACACAAACCTAGTTATGTAAAACGATGCACAACACATTTAAACCTGCAGGCTACTGGGAATCAATGAATAGTGCAGCATTGCCTTACCTCTTTAGCAGTGCTTCCGTCTGGTTTTCTTTGAAGAAAAAGCCTTTATGATGTTCTTAAAATCCTTCTCCCGAAGAATGTCATGCTTAATTGACATCAGTGTGAGGTTACTGACTCTGTCTTGCTGCATGCTTGAGCACAGTCTGTTTTTCACCAAGGCCAGTTTTGAGAATGAACGCTCTCCGCTCGCGTTGGTCACTGGCAAAGTGAGGAAGAGCCGTAGAGCTATGTCTGTGTTGGGAAACACTGTATGGAGTTTTCTCCTTCTTAACATTTTCTGTAACTCCACTGCAGACGTGCTGCTCAACTTCTCATTCTGTACCAACTCCCTGAAGTGTACAGCTTCGTCCACAAATTCCTCTTCCAAGTCACTGGAGTATTTTTGTTGCAGGCTCCGCGCTGCTGAGCGCAGGTCTTGGGGGGAAATCGAGTGAAATCGGTTTAAAAACCCGAAGTTTTCACACACGTCATTATAGGACTGGTATCTTCGGTCCAGCTCTGACACTAGCCGGTCAATCACACGGATAAAGACTGATGGACGGAAGCGGCTGCGGCCTGACAGCTCGCACTCAGGCTCAGATGATCATCAGCCTGGCTCTTTCTTTTTCTCTTTCGTTGAGTGTCTGCTCTGTACTCATCGGACACGGTGGGGGACATGTTCTTTGCTGCTGTCTCAAAGTTGTCAAACTGATCCCGTAGGCCTGCTACATATTCACGTAATGACCTAACTAGATCCACAGCATTGCAGAGGTCTAATTCCACTGCCTGTAGTGCAGCGCTCACGCCCTGGAAACGTTGGAGAATGGCATTCCATATGTTGCACATTAGTGCAATTTCCAGTTTATTCATATTTTTATATCTCTTGTGCTCAGATTATGGTGCTCATCATCCACAATGTTGAGCAGAGATTGCTGGATACAGGCGTAATTCAGACACAGGGCTTTGGTTGCAACAGCATGCGCTGACCATCTTGTATCGGAAAGTGTTTTTAAAGTTTAAATTCTGTGATTTTAATTAGGCTGCAAACCCACCTTGATCATCTGCCACCGTGAAGTGCTCTTTGATGCAAAGTTAAACACAACGCTTGCATAAAACTGAAAAACTGAAAAACTGTTCAGTCTCTCCACAACATTTAACGCTGTTAACCCCCACCAGATTTAAGGTGTGCGCTGCGCAGGGAACCCACTCTGCCAGTGGGTTAATCTGTCTGATGCGGGCCTGCACACCTTTGTATGTGCCTGACATGTTGCTAGCATTGTCATAACACTGTCCTCTACAGTTATTGATGTCAATGCCCATGTCTCCTAAAACACCAATTACTGAATTGAACAGCGCTTCTCCGGTGTGGCTGGATATGGGGAGGAATTTGACAAAACGCTCCTCTATACAGCCCTCTGGTGATACGTACCGCAGGATGAATGTCAGCTGGTCCACATGTGTCATATCTGGCGTGGAGTCCACACTGACAGAGAAATACTTAGCAAGTTTTACTCTGCTGATGACTTCATCCAGCAATCTCTGTCCCATCAGCTGTATGAATTCCTCACACACATTTAGTGAGAGGTAGGATGGATTTCCTCTGCCGGCATTTCCGTATTTCTGAATATGGGCTTTTAAAAAAGGATCAAACTGACTGATCAGCTCCATGCTACCCAAACCTGTGGCTGTCACCCCTAAAAGGAAGTCCCCGCTCTGCCAGATACTTGACTACAGTGACAACCCTCTGCAGCACCTGTGTCCAATACTCACACTCCTCATTAAACAGTTTTTTAAATTCTGAATCCACTGTTCCACGGTCAGCTGTCTGATTGATGAAGGATACCATGGCTTTCCTGTGCATGTCACAGCTTTCATGTTCAGCTATCCGTTCATTTGCGTGCTTCCAATTAGAGTATCCCACGCTGCCAAATGACGTGTCTCTCTTATCGCCAAATAGTTTGCATGCAAAGCAGAAGACACTACCTCGGGATGGTGAGTAACATAGCCACTCCCTGAGCATATACTCCCCGTTACCCAGCTTGCGCTTGAATAAGCTTCTGGAGAAGTATCTCTTCTGATGTTTGTACTGCCGCTCTGAGGCAGAGAGGTCAGCTTCTCTGTTTTGACACAATTCCGGACCCATTTTCGCCCAGTAGAGAAGCACCTGTTCGTCCATGTTGTTGCCCCAGAGCCCTGGGTCAGTGCTGTAGGGGTCGTCTAGTTCTCCTGTATCCTCGTTTTCCCGCTTGTCTTCTCCCGCTACTCCATCGCTATCAGAACCAGACGGCCTACTTGGCTCCGAGGCCGCCATCGCCGGCACCGCTGCCGCTCGGTACAGAACTAATCCGTTCTTCCTCCTCATCCTGGTTTACAGGTTTAAAATATCCTGTAAGCTTCGGCATTTTCTCTAATAGCTGCTTGTCTCGAAACTCCTTTTCCCTCAACAATTTCCTTTTCCGAGCGCCACTCTCAAACTTTTTCTTCTCCGACATTTTCTCCTAAACAACCTTCATCTGTCACTCAATCACTAGCAATTTGAATACGTCACATGTGAAACATATTCTCATTCTGATTGGCTGTTAAGTGGTGCCCACTGACTGTTACGGAGTCATCATGTCTGAGAAAAATCTCTGGAATCCATCGATCTGATTGATTAGCGGAGCAAATGATTAAAATAGTATGGAGGGAAGATATTTTCGTTTGGATTACAGGTCTGGGGGAAGCTTGTGAGTGTGTGTGTGTTATATTTTTGCTTTTGTGTATTGTGTTTGTTTCCCGGGGAAAACACTCACGAGAAACACCGGCTGTTGTTATGCCTGTTGTGACGTTAAGTTACTCCGCTCTCTGTTTGTAATTATGCCGAAGCTTCAAAGTTGTATTTATCATCTGAATTTGCCGAAACAAGTTTAATATTCTGAAAGCCAAGACTTTGTTTATTTGAAATAAAAAATAAACACCCGAAATAAAAAATTAAAATTTGAATTTTTATTTTGTATTTATTGGCTCATGATAGGCCCCCAATCTCCGTAGGCCCCCAATCTCCGTAGGCCCCTGGGCTTCAGCCCAGGTCAGCCCGTGCATTAAGGCGGCCCTGCACACCAGTTGGAATTGGTAAATATTATAAAGAGTTTATTAAATAGTAGGTTAACAAAATGGCAGGCAAGCAGCCTGGAACAAACAAAAAGGCCACAAGGGCGCAGGTTAAAGTGAGCAACCAAACAAAGGGAGGACTCTAAAAAGGGAGCCTAATTACATACCAACGAATATACTCTAACAACCAAAATAACAACAAAACAACCCTCACTATCAACGTGGTACAGACTTACCCCTCGATTCCACCGGGTCCGTCTGCGTCGCGTAACGGCTGCGCCGCGGTTTTGGTCCGGCCTCCTCCCAGCGTCATACCCTACCGGGCGCGTTTCAGAAGCGTTTCAGAAGCATTACGGAAGCGGAGCGTCTTGCCTGCCGGCTCGCAGTTTTTGTTGATTTGGGCATATTTCCTGGACATGAGTTTGTGTGTGTGTGTATATATGCTATATATGGTCTGAACGTTCCACTTCCTGCCTGCCCGTCATTACCTTACGGCTGCGCCGCGACAAAAATAGGATTCATCCTAATTTTAGAGGAGCCCCGCGCCGAGCCGCTTCTGGGACGCGTCTGGGACGTAACGCGGCGTGTGTGGTGGAATAGCACCCATTGACTAGAGTGACCGCTATCCTTACGGATGCCGCGTCGCGGCCGTAACGCGCCGCAGACGGACCCGGTGGAATCTAGGGGTAAGGAAAAGGAGGCTGTGGGAAAACACAGCTAAACTGAGTTTGGTTTTGTTTAATATCAAAACAAAACAGTGAGCTTACCAGTCAAAAACTCTTCCCTTATTGCTCCAGTGTCAATGCCTGCCTCTCCTATGTAGAACCACATTAACCTGTTAAGCCCCAAGCCTGTTTTTCATGTTTCAGGCTTGAAAATGACATTCCCAGAACAAATGACCATATCTTCCCTTCTAAAAGGGTTAAATTAATAATCTTTTTTCTCAAAGTAATGATAAACCTGTGAGTTGGATGTAGAAAAGTCAGAATCAATATAGATGTTTTTTTATTTTAAAGAAAATTCAGATTGAACATGGTAAAAAAACTGTAAATTATAGTGTCCGTCCAAAAAATATTTTGTACTTATAGTGAAAACTAACCTTGGATGATGGGTTAGTAGACTAAAAGCTTTAGGAATCCAAAGTACAACATATAATAAGTACCCTGTATCAAGATTGATGCAAAACAAGTGATATTTGACCTTTTTAGAGACATTTAGAGAAAAAAAACCCTCTTTTGGGGTCATTTGGGTGGATTTTACCTATCTCTTGCCCCCCTTGCTCGATTTTGATATGTGACATCTCTTTCTGACCGTCAGAGAGTCCCACATAGTCCTTATTTGGTCATGTCTGTTTGTTAGACTGCCGCGTCAGTCAAAGCATTGGAGCAGCTGCAGCAGGTGGCTACCATTAGCAGCTAACTTTTGGTCTCCGATTTTGACATCAATATGGAATTATGGACTATAAATGAAAAAAATGAGATTGCCCATACTTTCTCAACCTATGGATTAACCGATGCAGCAGCGTTTTTTCTCGTTTGAATGCCATTGAACAGTCTTATGATCAGATTGACAGCTACGGTAAGACGATCTCCCGTAAAAAGCTCCGTAAGGTATGTGTTGTGATGTCTGTGTTTGCTTCCCCTGTTGTGAGTTTGTATCTTTCAGTTTTGAGGCTGGCACCGTTAGATTCTGTGTCTTTACGATCATAAACGATGTGCTGGATGTGCAGAGCTAGGATAAGTAATAAGGGAGCTTGGAGTGATTTTCGGTGCGGTAATAGGTTAGGATGTTTCGCTCGGGGCTAATTCAAAGGGTCAGTGTTAGCATTGTGTTTTCTTTTTGGGAAAAAAAAAAGAAAGATATATTTTTTTGAGTTTTCCCCCGTTATATGGATATAAAATATTCATAGTAAATATTAAGGTTCCTTGAGACACAGTGTCGTGAAAAAAGCCCCGAGTTAACAGGTTGAGCACTGGCAGGAGATGCAGCTTTTTCCGTTTCCACTGGAGAATGCCCCTGTCTGGAAGGCCTTCTCTGTCCACACACAGTTTAAATTCTGTTGTGGTGTCAACTTGGTGTTCAAGTAAGTGCAATACATCTTCCGTGCTTAAGGAAGAGGACAGAGAAAATATAAGATTATCCCAATTTCCCAAACATTTTGTATACATTATTGCCATATAACTGTCCTATTATTATGCTGAACAATATTTGGGAAAAGAAAGGGCTATCAAATGGCGTGATTAGAAATGAGTGCACCACATGCTATGTTTTGAATAGCCTGTTGAAATAATTTGAGAGAATATGAGCGCTAGCTTTTGGGGGGGACATGAAAGCATGTGGATTGTGTGATGGTGCTCATAATTTATTCTGTATTTGATATAAACTCATGCAAAGGTCATCTTAATAAAACGTACCTTTTTGGTTTGCATACTGGAGGTTGAGCTGCTGCAGGAGTCCCTATACAGATGAAGCACTTACTTTCGGACTCCAGCTTAGCTGTTCCTGCCTACGGCAAGCCAACTCCCAGTTTGGAGGAAGGTCAAGCCCTCCCACTATTT
>CALSBZ010037153.1:0-15329 GCA_943591055.1 Gobionotothen gibberifrons | reverse complement strand
GGAAAAAAGGCTATCTTGCACCTAGTTCCATATAAAAAAAGCAGAATATGAAGTATTAACCAAGCATATGATGTGTGGGCCGTTCGGAGCGGTTGTACTGTAGCAGCAGCTGTCATTTGTAACATATCTAATCATGGTAAACAGTGCCGGCTGTGCGTAAACTGCACTGCGTTCAGAGGCTCATAGGCTGCATGTTCATCATTCCTTCATGCCTTCACATCCAATCCAATCCAATCCAACTTTATTTATATAGCACTTAAAACCTTCAGACCAAAGTGCTGCACAGAGAGATAAGCTCACACAACATAATATAAAAATACATTTAAAATACAAGATACAAACACAAAACAAACCAGAATAAACGTAATAATAACAAATAAAAATAAAAATAAAACACACATGCTGCAGGGAATTCATGAAGTGAAGGAGCTTCCATACTTTAACCTCTTCTACACCGCACCCCCAGGGGGAAAACGTGTCATCTGCAGGAAACAGCGTCTGAGGGCATCTTAATATTCAATAAACTATGAATGTTTTATATCCATGTAACGGGAAGAAACTCAGCTAACTGATCTGATATTTTTTTTTAAACCCACAAAGCTAGCGCCGAGCCTCTGAATTAGCTACGAGCGAAACAATCTTAAGGCCGTTAGCACAGAACTCTAGCTACACTGGTCGAATACTTATTGGATCTGCACAAACAAGCTTAGATAACATCTTGAGAGTCCACAGATTATAGAAATATAAGGATCATCACTGAGCGATCAGAACTCGTGACAGGGGAAGCAAATACAGACAACACACGAGTAGCTTTAGGTAGCAAAACACGGAGATATGCTCACCTTGTTATTCTGATCAAAAGTCGTGTTCAATGGCAATAAAACGAGAAAAAACGCGGCTGAAGGTTCATCCATAGGTTATAGCAATGTGTCTGTCACTTTGAAACAATTATTGATAATCCATAATTCCATTTTTATGCAAAAATCGGAGAAGAAAAATGTGCTGCTAATGGTAGCCACCAGAGCACAGCTTCCGGTTTTTCTACGCGTCTCTCTCACTCCTTATTTGGTAAGCTGTGTGTGTATGGGGAACTTTGCAAAATCGACCAAGGGGGGCCAGAGATATGGAAAATCCACCCAAATGACCCCAGAAGTGTTTTTTTTTTGCTAAACCTCTCTGAAAAGGTATAATGTCACTTGTTTTGCATCAATCTTGATACAGGGTACTTATATGTTATAGTTTGGATTCCTAAAGCTTTTAGTCTACTATCCCATCATTCAAGGGTAGTTTTCACTATAAGTACAAAATATTTGTTGGACAGACACTATCATTTAGAGTTTTTTACTATGTTCAATCTGAATTTTCTTTAAAATAAAAACCATCTATATTGATTCTAACTTTTCTACATCCAACTCACAGGTTTATCATTACTTTGAGAAAAAAGATGATCAATTTAACCCTTTTAGAAGGGAAGATATGGTCATTTGTTCTGGGAATGTCATTTTCGAGCCTGAGACCTGAAAACAGGCTCAGTGCTTAACGGGTTAAAGCAGCTGTAGGCAGAAGATACTGTAAGAATCCCTCACATTCAGTCATAAATTAATGAATACTGGTTAAAAGACTGCTGTATCTGACTGAAGACTGTTTAGAACATTCGTAACCAGGCACAACCGTGCATGTGCACGGATGTGGGCGTCATCGGTGCACTAAAGTACTGGAAAAAATAGCATTACACCAATGCATGGCACCAGATATGCCATGAGATCTTTAATTATTCTCGAAATTCAAAGATCACCAGTTGGTGAAGGGACTGAGGAGATTGCTAATGCCAGGTAAAATGCCTATTTGCTCCTCAAGTGTCTTTGTCCCAGCATTATATTTAATAAGAAGTGTGGGCCACCGTATTACTGACGTGTGGACGGCACATATACTGCACTGAAAAAACTGAAACATTGACTTTAATGAAATGTATTATGTCAGCAGATTACACATAATTGTAATAGGTTAGTTCAAAGCAATGATATTAACTTACGTCGTTGTGCGGTGAATCTGGCCTGGCACCAATTGCCGCATTTAAAAAACCCAACAATAAATAAGTGAGGAGCGAGTGAGATGAGTGAGAAACAGGGGAGGTAACCCCGGTGCTCCTTCAATGAGATGAAAGCAGACAGGAAGAAAGTCAGTCAAAGAAATTGAGCAATTGAACAGCGAGGATTGTACGTGGGTCAGTCCATCTACATGACTCCATGAAACATCCAGCAGCTGCAACTTCTCATCAGCGGTTACATTACACAAGACACATAGAATCTCTCAGCATCTGTCAGACCCCCAGCACCCCGCCAAAGTACAAAAGAGCGTTTCAAACTGGAAGCACTTAACCTGTTAAGCCCTGAGCCTGTTTTTCAGGCCTCAGGCTCGAAAATGACATGCCCAGAACAAATGACTATATCTTCACTTCTAAAAGGGGTAAATGAATTATCTTTTTTCTCAAAGCAATGATACACCTGTGAGTTGGATGTAGAACATTCAGAATCAATAAAGATTTTTTTGAACACATTTTTTTATCAGAAAACAGAAAAGGTAAGACATATTCGCCATTTTGGCCCCGTAAAGTTAAGTTGTGTGTTGCCTTTCCTGGCTTCGCTGCCATGCCAATTTTTTTTTATCCTTTCTTTTTTCATTTGCACTTCTCAGTTTGAAGTAGATCCACGAGGAACTCTTCTTTGAACGTACAGCTTTGTTCATCTTTAGTTGTGTTGTTCTCACTGTTCTGTATATCGCCGTGACGGTGAGGGGGGCGGGGTCGGTGTGTAGCAGGCTGCAGCACTCTGCAGCCTGCACTGCTGGCTTCCTCCAAGTTTACAGTAAAACAAACTGGTGGTGTGACCAATGGCCATTTACAATTATTAATACTATTACTATTATTAGCATTAGTCTATATTTTGGTTGAAACTAAGCCAGAAAAAAAACAAAAACATAAATAATAATTAAAAAAAAATTAAAAAAATAATCGATTTTTAAAAATAATTTTCGATTATGGAGACTGTAACGATCATTCGAATAATCGAATAATCGCTGGCATCCCTAACTTATACCAATGGAATCTGTGGAATCTCAGCTTCCATATGATATATAGTTTGTGCAGATAGCATGAAGTATAGAATATTGCTACCGTGAGTTATGTGCTAAGTGCGTTAGCACTCTTTCGCTTAGTGCTAAGAAATTACCTGTTGGATCTGGTGGGGCTACGCACAGCGTCGGCTCTGGAACCTTACTCCTTGATAGGGGTTGGACTCTATTCTTCTCCATGGTTACCCAAGGTGTGAGGCACCGGGCGGGTGAAGAGGGTCGCAAACTCTGACTGTTCTATGTGCTTATACACCAAACAGCAGTTCAGAGTATTTGGCCTTCTTGGAGACCCTGAAAAGAGTCCTGTACGGGGCTCCTGTTAGTAATTAAATCAATGTTGTAATGGCATAATTTAACTTAAATGTTGATTTTATTGAAAAAACAGAAGTATTCACGCAAAATGTATGTTAAGCTTTTATTTTGAAATGACTTCCGCCAGAATCAGGAATACAGGTTTATTTTGAAAAGCTTTCCGGAAGTGGTGTCCGAAATTCTAACAGTAACTTGACCACAGCCGCCATTGAAGGGGAGGAGCGATATGTGATATATACAGGTGACGGAATGCTGTGGTCTCTCTCTCTCTTCGGCTGGACATCTGCGAGGACATAGCTGCAGCTGTTTCCTCCTCTCTCTGAACGATCCTGCTTGTGACATTACCGCGCCACATTTGAATTAAAGTACCATTTGAAACTTAAGACAGAGACTCCATTGGTCTCATTTATCCTAAACTTCTCTCCTGGACTCAAGAATAACGGACATATCAATAATCCTGAAGGGGAATCCTTAGTCTTGCTGGGAGACTTCAACGCACATGTGGGCAATGATGGGGACACTTGGAGGGGCGTGATTGGGAGGAACAGCCCCCCTGATCATGTTCGACGTAAGGATGCTCATAAGTGTGCATGGTACCAGAGCACTGTAGGCAGAAGGTCCATGATCGATTTTGTCATCGACTTTAAGGCAGTATGTTTTGGACACTAGCGTGAAGAAATGGGGCGGAGTTGTCAACTGATCACCATTTGGTAGTGTCAGGGGAAGCCTTTGAACAAACCTGGTAAGCCCAAAAGTGTACACAGACTCTCCTGTTTTGCGAATCCGGTGCTTAAACAAATAGCTCGACACCTCTGGCCGAAATGTCCCTAAAATGAAGTCCGAGTTTGAGATATACCTCAAATAATATATGCACTGCCATTTCCCCACATAAACATAACAGTCTGCAATGAAATGGTTGTCTCCTGTGCGCTCCACTTCCTACTTGGCGCACCGGTAACTTTTTCGTGCGAACGAGAAAGTATCTCGTGCGCACGAGAAAGTATATTGTGCGCACAAATTAATAAAGCGTGGCCTCGTTTTATTTAAATTTAAGCCACGAATTACATCTCGTGCGCACGAATTAATAAAACGTGGCCTCGTTTTATTTATGTGTTCTCTCTATGAACCCTCCAGGGCTCCGTAGGAACAAGAACAACCAGTGTAGGCATTTTCTCTGTGCCACTGCATCTCACAAATAAACAAGGAAATTGAATAATCAGACCCTGCAATAAAATAAATCAAGTTTCACTTTAGTTTTTCAAGTAACTCACGGTACGACAATATCACGATAACAAGTCCACAGTACGATATTTATCCCGATATTGATCATGATATCATGCTCATCCACACCACTGACAGTACTGATTTAATCACATCCCATCTATATATTGAACAAGACACCTGTTTCAATAATGAGTCCCTTTTATGCTTTTTGTGGTTTTCCCTTTCCTGTAGTGTGTTATTTAGGTTTTTGTGCATGTTAATGGTCTACAAAGGCTAAAACCCCTGTTCCCTCAAGAGGGAGTTTTTCTCCCACACACTCCCTGTCATGTCTCGAAAGATCATTTAAAAGTTGTATTCTTTAAATTAGCTTTTGTCATGTCCCTTTGTCTTGTGTCCCTGTGTCTTTGTCTAAACATTGATTGATTGATTGATTGTGCCTTCCTGTTTTTATTTTGAAAAGTAATTCTCCCTCTCGGTTCAGGTCATTGTGCTCCCCGCCCCTATGTGTCTCCTGTGTTTGTGATTGTCTACCCCGCCCTGATTGTATCCACCTGCCCCTTACCTTGTGTGTATTGTCTTATGGCTAATTTCTACCATGGCGCGGAGCTCGGTTTAAGCGTGCCGTTTCGTGCCGGGCCCGTTTTTGGTTGCGTTTCCACTATGCCTAGTTCCGGCCCAGGGCTACTTTTTCACCTTTTTTCTGGACCGACAAAATTGTGGTTCTATCGAGGCCAACAAACAGGGCTGAATCGGGCTGAGTTTGCTAAACTAGAGAGAGAATCGCTGGCAAGGGGGCTACAACTACAACAAGATGAACATATTTGACCGTGATTTAATTCTTATACACGTTTCAAAATGATGCCGAAGTAACAACATACTGATACCGGTTAGTAAAAATCATGAATTAATGCTTTGACAAGTCTGCAGACAGACGGCAGGCGAAAAACCTTTTAAAATGCGTGATGCATCTTCTTATTACAGACACATGCATTTCCAAACATTCGGTCTACCTACGCTGTAAAATGTATTGTCTCTTCGATTTACACACGGCATCTGTTGCACGTCTGTCCGTCCTGGGAGAGGGATCCCTCCTCTGTTGCTCTCCCTGAGGTTTCTCCCATTTTTCCCTTTAAACTGTGGGTTTTTCTCCGGAAGTTTTTCCTTGTACGATGTGAGGGTCTAAGGACAGAGGGTGTCGTTTTCTCATACTGATATTCTGCACAAACTGTGCTGTTGTATTAGCTGTAAAGTGTCTTTACTGTAGGGTATTTTTATTATATGTACAGCACTTTGGCTCGACCAAAAATCGTTTAAAAATGTGCAATATAAATAAAACTTGATTTGATTTGATTTGTTGTCTAAATGGAGATCGCAACGCAATATATGCTCCGACCGTCCACACTCACAACAACGGCATATACAGACATAAATAAACCAGCGACTGTATTCACCATGACACAGACAGTCTGTGGTTTGTACTTGTTTAACTTTTGTCTAGTTTCTGAACTAGTGATGGGATTTATGGCTCTTTGAAGGGAGCCGGATCTTATGGCTCCGTTCCTTTCAAAGAGTCGTTCAAAAGAGTCGTTCAAAAGAGCCGTTTTTTTTAAAGGGGGCGGGGTTACTAGGTTTATCTGCGAAATAATCACCAGGATAATAATTGACTGTATTGCCAGACCTAATGTCAATAATCTGCATTGTAAACATGACACAAGGTGGCGCCATATCCATGTCATTCATGTCAGTGAATGTACTTTGAATTTACCCTCTGTATGTGTTAAAGGAGCAGTAGGTAAGTTTGAGAAACCGCCTCGGAGTGCACAAAAATTCCAAAGTACACAGCCGAAAATAATTCGCCCCTTCCTTCAGACTTCATACAGAGCACCTCCTCCAACACACATGAACGCACACAAGATCATGATAATGAATGTAAAACAAATGTATAACACAGTTATTGTCAGTGCTTATATTTTTGAAGCTAGCATGTTTGTTTTGTGAAAATGTATTACAAATGTTACGTCTAGCTGAGAGCAGGCTGCCCCGATAACGTTACATTACAGCTCGGTGTGCTCCGTAAATAGTCGCCATAGTTGAAAAGCAACTCCGATATTGACTCTGGTTTGACTTCTCCTAGTTTCCACTTTCATTTTCTTCGTGTCCTCCTGCAGCGGCTGCTGCTGCTCGGGACTGAGCAACAGCTGACGGGAAACACGCCCAATGACGCCACGCGCACTGCACGAGTGTGTGTGCACGAGATTGAAGGCTGACAGACAGGTCGGACAACCAGTTATTTTAGCCGGCCCGGCTAAAATAATTGGTCGTAGTTTTTACAGTATTACGGCTTCCACAGATGACATTTTTTATGGATTTTTTATGGATTTTCAAAGCACTTAGAATATGCATTGCTATCAGGATATTAAGAGCATTCCATGGAATATAACAAAAAGTGTATCTCGAGCCGGTTTCTCAAACTTACCTACCCCTCCTTTAAGTAAATAAAGTTGCCTTGCCTTGAATGAAATTCATGCAACTCTTAATATTAGATACTGTGTTTTTAAGTGGCGATGGAGATTATTTGTTGACCCTGCTTTAAAGGATATTTTGCCTTTACAAATGGTGCGCTTTATCACTGCCTGGGTTTAGGTTGAAGTGCAATTAACTGCGTTTTCGCGTTTGGCTCATTTTCCATCCGAAAAACACGTTGTCTACCTGTCCTACACTTGTTATGACTTCTCTCTCGCGCGTATTCCGTTAAGACCCCCCCCCTCCCTTCCTCCCTTCCTCCCTCCCCCCTCCCTTCCTCCCTCCCTGTGAGCCCAGTGTGCTCTGATTTGTCAAGCGACGTGCAACTGCACGTGAGGAGCTGCTGTGAGGAGCAAACAGGGCTTCCGTGTCGGAGATAGATACAGTCAGAGTAGGGGCAGGTCTTCACAGAATACGTTTTGGGGCACAACATCAAGCTTTTTAAAAGGCGAGTGGATTTTGGCAGGTGAGTGCGGACAAACGATTGAACAAGAACGGATAACAAGAACGGCTCTCATCAAGTACGACTCGGTTCCCCTCGTTCATACCAAAGAGCCGTTCAAAAGAATCGGCTCGTTCGCGACCGACACATCACTATTCTGAACAGATATGAGGAGCTGTGAGCTCTGAGGGCTAACAGCTAACAGCTGATGTTTTTCTGGGGTGCTCATTGAAGATGACGTCACGGCTCCACCTACACTGCGTTACTATAGTTACTTCCCCAGCTCCTAAACTGTAATGGAAGCGCAGCATTAAAGTGAGCCGGGCCTAACAAGGCCTAACAAAAGCGTACTAAGTCGAGCGAGGCCTGCGGTGGAAATGCGCCATTAGTCTCCCCCTGTCCTGTGCCAGTTCGTCTTCTCTCATGACTTGACATACCAGCGTACCTTCAAGCCTGATCCACGGCCGTTGTTTTGTTTGAAGCTCCTTATCGTAGTTATTTAGTTTTCCTCGAAAGAGTGTTTTTTTGTTCTCTATCTTCTTACTGTGATATATCCTGTAAAATACTTTATTTTGAAACCGTCTGAGTTGTGCATTTGGGTTCATGCCTCTGAGTTCACCCCTTGACACTCCCCCCCCTGTCTGAAACGCCTCCATTGTACTCCTTTGTTTACTTCAGTGACTAATGACATCACTATGTGACACTCTTGCTTCTATTGTACACATTGTACGTGATAGGCTAAGGGGCGGCATATCTCTAAGAGGTTGACCGATCACAGAGCCAGCCAGCTAACCAATCAGAGCAGACTAGGCTCTGGTTTCAGACAGAGGGTGAAAAGAGGTGCTGCAGCACAGGCAGTATGAGAAAAATACAGAGCTTTTTGAACTTTAAAGCATGGAGACATGTCACAGTAGAGGCACAGAATAAAAATATGAACCTGAAAATTAGCAGAATATTACCTATTTAAACAAAAATACTGTGCTTGCTTTTAAATATTGTGCTAAACCAAAACAGCATTTGTAAACTATACTATTCTGTAGGCCTAGCCTATCATTTAAGAGGACACATTTTTGCTACTAAATATCTTAATTCTTCTTTTTCCAAGGTTACATTGTTCTGTTGTCTTACATAATACACGCTAAAAAACATCCTATTGTTTCTTTGTGCAATATTTTATCACATTACCTTTATATTGGGAAACTTATATTGGGCTACTGATTTTTGCAGGTCACTTGTAATTGTAATGGAATTCCTTTATTAAGGTAACCCTCCCAACTCTGGAGAACACACTCTCAGCATCAAAGCATCACATGTTGAGTGTGTAATTGGTTAAGATGGGAGCTGGATGAGGGTCTTTGTGACACGATAGACCCCTGTTGCGGAAAGCATGGGGGGTGACGCTAATCCCCAATTTAGTCTGTGTATATGTGTGTATGTAACCGGTGTCGTTAAGCGGTCTCTGCGTTGTGTTTTGTGTTGTTCATGGACGAGACCCGAGCCAGCATACAGTTTAGACGATCTCCGTTTAATCACTGACAACAGATACAACAAATCAGTCTTATATTCAGTTTCCCTCACAGAGACTCCTCTCACGTGGAACATTTACAGAAAGGGGCGATGAAACGTGAGGGGCACAATATGAAGGGGGAAGTCACCATAAAAATAAACCTCTTCACTTCAGAGGTTCCGCCCACTGATCTGGGACCTTGTCAGGTATTGAACATTCAATAAATGAAGAACACAGAATTTGTGTGATTATACTAAATGATACCAAAATACAAATAAACACCACTGCATATTTACAACTGTTAAATGTGTGTGAGTGTGTGTTTGTTCACCTGCTGCATGTGTGGCCCTTAATTAATGTCACGTCTGTGTTTTTGAAATGCATATCTGTGTACATGCCATACATATTGAAGTTATCCCTTTGTTTGTGTGAATATGTGTGTGTGTGTGATATTAAGTGCTGCGACAGTGCCCTGAGAAACTCAGGGGAGTTGCAGTCAGATAGCATAGTTGCTACAATAAAACTAAAAAAAGAAACAGCCGGCAGAGAAACCGTTTTCCTGGATTATTCACAACTGAAATGTTGTCAACAGCTCTGAACTATCTATACCTCCAGGGAGGGGGGGAGCGGGGGAATACAATAAATAGAGAGGAAGAGGCTCTGCAAGATAAACATATGAGAACTTTGGTTTCAATTCCAACAACAGACAGAATGAGAAACAGAGAGAATAGATAACATCTATATTTTATTACATTTTTTGACAATATTGCTCTCAACTATTTGTTTTTAATAAAATAAATCAGTATTGTCAACTATGAGTTCATCTCAATTGATTATTTCGCCTCCTCCTTTCCCTCACTCGCGCCCCTTCCTTGCGTCTTAGCTCCGCCTCCGCGAGTGAAAGACACGAGGAAAAGACGCGAGACAGAGGAGTCCTCAGGTATTAATTGGGATGTCCTCGTTCACTCCAGAGTCACCATAAACAACGCCCCTTTACTTCTGGTGTGCGCAGTTTTGTCACCTGTCAGTGGACTTCCCTCCACATAAATCCCTTCAAACCTGGGATTTAGTTTTCTCATTGAAATGATTTCGTCCATCTCTTCCACTCATCTCTTTTATTATAGTTTTCTATGTATTATTTTCGGTCCTGTATTTGTTTCTCCAGGTATAACATTTAATGTAAGTTATAATTATATTCATAACAAAAATAATAATTGATGTATTCATTATGGTATTTCAGCTTGTTTCAGATCAACTTTTGTTTTGGATGTTATAGTATTTACATGACATGTCACTTATTATACGCTTTTATCCAAAGCGACTTACATACTCAATACTGTGGGCAATCCCCACAGGAGCAATTTGGGGTGAAGTGTCTCAACGACATGCTGACTACTGTGGGGTTTGAACCTGTGACCCCCTGATCCGAACACCAACGCACAACCCACTGCACCACACGCCTCCTTGTATATTGTTCTTGTTTGTTTGTTTGTTTGTTTGTAACCTTTATTTATCCAGATAAGTCCCATTGAGATCATAGATCTCTTTTTCAAGGGAGACCTGCAGCAATTAAGTTCCACATGAAACATAAAACAACATAAAACAATAGAGGATATCATACAACGTATTTACAAGCACATTTACATAGTTATCAACATTTACAAATACCCATAGTTTCAAAGAGCATTTCATTTAGACTTGCTTTAAAAACATTCAGAGGAATAAAATTGCTCAGTTTCAATTTTAGCTGTAGACTGTTCCAAGCAAGTGGAGCTGCGCACATAAAAGCTGTCTTACCTAAGACAATCCTTGCTCTTGGCACATCTAACAATACTACATCATGCGATCTCAGACAATAGCTGCTTGCAACTCTCTGTGTGATCAGTGAACAGATGTAATACGGGAGTTTACCCAACATGGCTTTATAAATAAACGTGTACCAATGACTTAGCCTCCGTACAGTAAGTGATGGCAAACATGCCTTGGTATACAGTGTACAGTGATGAGTGCTTTACAATTTGTGACAAATCTCAGTGCGCTGTGATAGGCGGCATCTAACTTGTTCAGGCAATGGGCTGGTGCATTCATATAGACCAGATCACCATAGTCCAGCACAGGTAAAAAGGTCACAGTGACTAGCCTTTTCCTGGCTTCAAAAGAGAAACAGGACTTGTTTCTGAAAAAGAAACCTAGTCTAACCCTCAGCTTTTTAAGCAGGTTATTGACCTGAAGTTTAAATGTGAGACAATCCTCAAGCCAGATACCAAGGTATTTATAACAGGCAACCACTTCAAATATTATTCCTTGCACAGTTACAATATCCAAAACAGGCTCTGGTGTCTTTTTAGCTTTTTCAACATTTAAAAGAAGCTTTAGTTCAGAGAGCTGAGTCTGAATAATGTTAAAAACAGTCTGCAATTTAACAACAGCCTCCTTGATGGAGGGACCTGCACAGTACATCACGGTATCATCCGCATAAAAATGTAAAGTAGCTTCATCGACATTTTCACCTAAACTGTTGATATATATAGAGAATAAAAGTGGACCTAAAACAGAACCTTGAGGAACACCATTAGCAATGTTCAACCACTCAGAAGACAGCCCATCAAAGTGAACACATTGGGACCTTTCAGAGAGGTAGTTCACAAACCACCCCACTGCATGGCTGGATATGCCAATACTGGCTAGCCTCTGCTTTAAGATGCGATGATCGACGGTGTCAAACACTTTGGAAAGGTCAATAAATAGGGCTGCACAACTCTGCTTATAGTCTAAGAAACTCGTAATGTCATTCACCACTTTCATTGTGGCAGTGATAGTGATGTGTTTCTTTCTGAAACCTGACTGATGTTTAGACAGGATATAATTTTTACATAAAAGCTCCTTTACTTGTTCACTCACTAGGCGTTCGAGCACCTTCACCAGAACTGACAACTTAGAGATTGGCCTATAGTTATTTAAAATAGTTGCCTCCCCTCCTTTTAGTAAAGGCAAGACATACGCTGACTTCCATACTTTTGGAATTGCATTTGTGCTGAGGGAGAGGTTAAAAAGAGAAGTAAGAGGTGGAGCAATACAATCTGCAGCTATCTTTAAAAAGAAAGGTTCTACGTTTTCCGGGCCAGCCGGTTTCTTAGGATCTAACTTGGTTAAAGCTTCACGAACAACATCAACAGTAAAAGGAGTAAAACTAAAAGGGTTTTCCAAAACACGTTTTTCAGAGTCACAGACTGTAGTGTTCATAGAAGCAGAGTTAGTGACAGAATCAAACAGAGAACCACAGGACACAAAATGCTCATTAAAGCAATTTAGCATAGTAGCCCTGTCCGATATAGAGCCAGATGCTGTGGTAAGGCACGGAGGTAGCTCATTACGGATATCACTGGTGGAAATCGATTTTTATGGCTTTCCAAAATTTCCTAGGATTATTTAGGTTTTCTGTGGTTACTGACAAATAGTACTTTGATTTAGCACTTTTGATGCGCATGTCTATCAATGATCTCCATAAAACCAAGATAAAAATAAGACCATGCAGTTTCTACATCAGCACACAGATCGATTTGACACTGCAGTTAACCAGTCCCAGTTAAAATCTCCAAGTAGCACTATTTCCTTATAGTCTAGTTGCGATAAAAGATTTGCTAGTGAAGACAAGGAGTCTTTGACAGCTGAGGGGGGTCTGTAACAACTCACTACCATGACCTGTTGACCCTTTGCCACTTCTATATTTATGGCTAAAAATTCAAATTGCTATATGATAGATTTGAAAACTAAAGTGGTTACACTGAACTTATTCTTAACATAAATGGCAACGCCACCACCTTTATTAGGCCGGTCGGTACGATACACATTATAACCATTTAAGGCAATGTCAGAGGCCAAAATTGATTTGTTTAGCCATGTTTCTGATAAAACAATGACGTCAGCGTCAGTCGAGCTGCCCAAATGCGGACAAAATCTAGTTTACCTAACAGACTGCGCACATTCAACTGGATGAAACCCAAACCAGACCTAGCTTTAAAATCAGCAGGAGCAGCGATCTGACTACTACTACTGGGCGGGCCAGGGTTAGGTTGTATATTTCCTGACAGTAATAACAACAAAACAAAAAAAAGACAAACATATTTTGTCGCGCAGATTGTCCGCGACAAGGCAACCGGCAATTGTTTGTGCAGCACATCTGACCCTCCGCAGGGGATGCCCACCGCGGGTAGCAGAACATACCCGAATCCAGTCGACCTCTCAGGATTACTAGAGATCTTCCCACAGTCCAAAACAGCAAACAGGCACAGTAGAAACACGACGTGTGCCATTCTCCGATGTTCCTCGGGCAAGAACCCTCCTCCTCAGCCACACCGCAGCCAGGAAAGGTGGAAAGCAAGCCCCAGCTGTGGCAAATCCTCCTCCGCACAGCAGCACACGCCCGACGGGAGCAGGCCCCAGCCCGAAGCGTGGAGCCACTCCGTCTCTCCGCGACGTCCTCGGGGCAAAATCCTTCTCCGCACAGCCGCACTCCACAGGTGGGAGCAGGCCTCCGCAGATCACAGACACCAGACAGGTGGAAAAGCAGGCAGCAGCCGGTGGAGCCGCTCCGTCTCCTCGCGATGTCTCCGTCTGGGGGGAAACAACCCAAGCACAGCCGCACTCAACAGGTGGGAGTGGGCCTCCGCCGACAAACAGGACAGGACCAACAGCGACGCGGTCTCAACACGAGTGACGCGAGAACGTCTGTCAGTCATCCTAGTGGCTCCGGACCGCGTCGGGGCGCCGTGGTACTCAGAGATGACACAGATGAAGGTGGGCCAGCCCTGGGTGGTTCCCCAGTTCTGGGGGGCGATGTCTCAAGAGGCAGGTGCAATCGGGGCGGCCACTCTCGGCCAACCTCTCCAGGCTTGGCTCCTGAGAGGGACAGGCTGAGACAGGGTGGATTGTCTGACAGTGTTATTCAGTCTATCCAGGCAGCTAGAGCTGGATCTACCACAGCCTGTTACAGGCCAAAGTGGCTAGGATTCCAGCGATGGTGTGAGGAGCGGAGAATAGAGCCCCTATCTTGTGAGTTGGGCTCTATTTTTTCCTTCTTACAGTTACTGGTGGACAGAGGGCTTGCGCATTCAACAGTGAAAGTGTATACAGCAGCCATCTCGTCCTGCCATGAGGGATTTGGCGGCAGGTCAGCCTTTAGTCAACCACTGATGTTGCGTTTTTTACAGGGGGTCAGGAGGCTGCGCCCAGTAGTGCACGCCTCCACCCCGCAGTGGGACCTGCCCCTAGTGCTCGAGGCTCTGGTCTTAGAACCATTTGAGCCTCTGGTGGTCTCCTCCCTAAAAGCACTGTCGTGGAAGACAGCTTTGCTTCTTGCCTTAACGTCAGCCAAAGAAGTGTCCGAGTTAACCGCTCTGTCGGTGCACCCGAGCCGTTTACTGATTCGGGGTGACCGGAGCGGCGCGACCGAACCCCTCCTTTGTGCCCAAGAGCCTAAGGAGTGCGTTCAGGTCGAGGGCTATTCAGTTAGGGGGTTTTAGTCTTCCCCCCCATGGTGGGAACAGGGAAGCTAAACTGCACCTCCTCTGCCCGGTGCGTGCGCATGTTATGTGGAGCGCACAGCTGCCCTTAGACGCACCGAACAGCTGTTCGTGTGCTTCGAGGGTGGGGTGATCGGGAAAGCTCTGTCCAAGAAACCCCTGGCAGGCTGGCTCTGCGAGTGCATTGCACATGCCTACGGACAGGCAGGGAGAGCCTGCCCCACGGGGGTTCGTGCGCACTCCACACCGGCTGTGGCTGCGTCGACAGCCTTATTCAACGGTGTGAGTGTGTAGGATATATGCACAGCGGCGTCTTGGTCAACGCCAGGCCCCTTCATAAGGTTTTATCTCTTGGACATTGGGCTCTTTCTCCTCGTCTGTGCTTGCGGGGGCAACACAGGACTGGTAGGGGGGGGGGGGGTGTGGGTCAGTTGGCATCTGACCCATTCCCCGGACGTAATGCGCCATCGCTGTTCTCGGGCCCTCTGAGGTTCCCAGGATGGGCGAGGGGCGCGCTGGGCCCTTACAGGGCTGGAGGGCTGCTCTCCTCCTGGGGGGGTAGCCCTCCACACTTTAGTCCACACACACTCTGCACGGGGTCAGTGTCTGAGTGTGGGGCATGGGCACTGGCACTCTCCCCGAGTCCCTAAGGATCGCAGGGAGAGTGCCA
>CALSBZ010037152.1:4631-18665 GCA_943591055.1 Gobionotothen gibberifrons | reverse complement strand
AGCAATACCCAAGCTCCTCCCCCTTAAGAGAGATAGCAGCAATACCCGAGGCCGTAGACCTATGCCATGGGGAAGGAGACAGTGAGAGGAGAAAACAATGAACTGGGTCGAAGGTTGAATACCGAAGCAAATGATTCCCTAACAATGGTTTTAGTGCTAAACCCTCCTGTCTACCAATAAAACACAATTCATCCCTTCAAATAAAAGTACTACTCTCAAGTAAAATAAGGACACTTCATTACTCTATACAAAACATAAATAAAATAAATAATGTAACTATTAAATATTACAAAACAATGTAAAGCTCTAGCAATAATAAAACAGATACAAAAAAAACATTCAGTTATATAAAATACAGGCAAGGGTACATTCTTCAGCGCTGCCGAGAAAGCTGGCCATTCATTTTATTTAATTAACTAATACAAATAAAATATGTTAAATGGTTTTTAAATCTGATGATAAAGAGACATTTAAAGGCATACAAGGTATTTTAAAAGCAACAACAGCCGCTTGAATGACTCTGTATTAAACATGATACTGTTTCATGAAGAGTTTTTTCTCGTTGACAATGTTTTGTAGCATATCTAAAAAAAAAACTCCATTTACCATTTTCTTTTACGAGTTTGTAAAAGTAGAAAACCAGCAGTAGAGGTTTGAAGAACCAGAAAATAAAATGCTAGATTCTGTCTGTGTTACGTTTTTTTCAAACATCTCTTTATTAGTTTTTATGCATAGAAATGACACTTAATAAGCAACTGCGTACTATCAGCAAAACAGAAAGAAGAAAAGAAAATAGAAACACAGCCCAAATATTCAAGTGTCTTCATCCTCCCAATCATGTTGTAGACCAGTGCTTCTCAAAGTGTGGTCCACGGACCACTGGTGGTATATTGGTAACATTTCTTATTTGAAATAAATAAATAAATTTAAGTTTTCCGCACTCTCGTGGGAATATCTCCGCAATGGAGCGAGGTTAAGTTTCACTTTCGATTGCATGATATAGCCCAGCGCAACACCTTCATCACACATGTTGCCACTTGTTTGTACCATTTTCAGGCGATTTGTAATCTGTTCTAGAAAAACGATGTGTTTTTGGATATTTGTGGAGTTAGGTGGTCCGCGAGTGTTTTTTTTATTGGTTAAGTGGTCCTTGGTATGAAAAAGTTTGAGAAACACTGTTGTAGACCATTATGCTCCAGGAGTGAAGTGCACCAGCTGGGCGTAAAAAGTAGGTCTTAACTCTAACGTCGGGCTTAGCTACGTCCGACTTGGTGATTTGAATTTACACCAAGTGCACCAATCCTGACTAGTCACGGTCGTAGCTGCGCCACGTCAATACACGCGAAACAGTAATTGTTGCCAACCAACACACGTCGACATAATTTAACACTCGAACTTCTCCATTCAAAGCAAGCTGTACACTTTTATGAAAGGCCCCGTTAGCGGAGAATCTGACCGCAATCAGCACCTGCAAGGTTGGGGAGAGCGCAGCGTTTCTGTCTGATCCGTGCTGGAGTTGAGGGGAGATCTCCTCGATTCATTCAAAAAGGGCTTGTCTGACGAAACGAAACCTCTCTAGCTCAGCTCACCGTCCGAATAGATGTCCAGTGGGTTTGTTCGATCACAAATGACTCTTTCTCGTCTTAATGCCCTTTCGTTGTTAAACCTGTAAACAACACGCACTGCCATCGTTATTTTCCTTCTTGCCTCTTTTACGTTACTATGGATACTAGTCTGTCTTCCCGATTTACGCCCGCTCCATACTGGGCGTGAAAGTTACACCCCCGGGCGCAACGCATACATGGCTTAAGTCTAAGTGGTGCACTAGTCATAACTTTAGTTTGGTCTTAACCTTCGGTTCTACGTCGGACGTAGAGTTACGCCCAGCTGGTGCACTCCACTCCAAGAAGTCGTAAAAGGTTTTCCAGATTTCCCAAAACCTATTCAGTTTGTTTTTAAGGAAAACACTTATCCTTTCAAGAGCAAGGTAGAAAGTCATCCCTTTCAGCCATTGAGCAAGTCCACAGGTTGATGGTTCCTTCCATGTGCGAGCTATGCACCGTTTAGCCTTAGATTCTGTCTTTTAATTCATAGTTATTATAAAATAAATCCCTGTCAGTCATGAGCGTCGCAGCCATTATATGAGGGTGGGACAAGTCCCCCCCACCTTTTTTAAATGATTAGCTTAGACCCCCCCCACTTTCACCATGTGGAAAGTCCATGCATCGGTCTATCCACTCGCAACTCGTTGTAGAGCGCTGTGTCAGTGCTTCATTATCAAATCCATTCCACTTGCTTATCGAAAGAATGCCCAAATCAATGAAACTCCGTACCATGTTTTCACTGCTTCTTTGTACCAAGGCAGATTCTCAGAGCCGTACACATGAGCCGTACACATGCTGCGTTTTTTGCGTAGCTGTGTCTTAAGTTGTAAGCCCAGTGGGGATCTGTTCATCTGTCATATCATACAATAAAGCCATTAAAAAGAATAGGATACAGCAGTAAAATATATTCTGGGTCTTTGTGTGCATTACGAGCGCATTTTGTGTGAGCGAGAGAGAGAGAGCGCACGGTACCGGAGATTGTTGTTGTTAGCATCTGGTGCTAGCTGTGCTAACGTACATAAGGAGCTGTTTCTACAATAAGGAGGAGGACAGTCCTCTCCTGTCAGACTGAGAGGCTGATAACTACAGCTCAGGGAGGTGAAGGACTCTCCGAGGGTTCAGATAGTTAACTTTAGTCTAAGTAGTGGGTCTCAAACGGTTTGGTCATCATTTATGTAAACAAGTATTTCCAAGGCACACCTTTTATATGATCATTATAGTGATAGAAAATAAGAGAATAACAGGTATGAAATAATTCCAACTCATACTATAGGACAGTAAAACTAAAATACAGTTTAAATGTGGAGTGATTAGTCAAATATGCATAAAGAAAAAGTTAATCTGTTTACAGTTCTGTTTCACATGGGTGTTGTTGAGATGTATCCGTAGATTTAGTCCCCAATGTTGCTCTCAAAGTGCACCAGATTGATGCTTTTAACTTCACCACCTGCCCACTCCCCCTGTCAAATTGTCCCACCCACATTGAGGATGCTTCCTACGCCCATGCCCTCAGTAGTTTTTCTGTATTTCCTCCATAATGTCACCTGAATAAAACAGTGTAATTAAAACATTGGTCTCTCTCTCTTTCCCCCTCCTCAGTTCCCCACTAACGGCAGTAATCATATCCACATCCCGGCTCTCAGCGTGGACGGCCTCTCCACTCCCGTGGTTCTTTCCCCCGGACCCCAGAAGCCCTGAGTCTCCTCCCCCGCTCACAGAGCTCCTCACTGGGCTCACAACTCGCCTCACCTCCCCCGAAGGAGATCTGGACCTCCAGTGAAAACCAGGAACCACGTAGTGTTTGGGCGCTCCACTGGTAAGACTGGGAGATGCAGATTTTTTGTCAATGGGGACGTTTCACTCGAATACTCTGGAGAAATCATCGTCAGGAGTCCCAGAGATTTAAAAAACCCCTGTTCTGAGATTATATTTAAAGGTGCAGAGAGCAGGATGTCTGGGCTTCATCCTCCTTTGACTCTCATTTCTGTCAGAGGTTTTATTACCCATGATAGATTGGAGAATGACGGGACGCTTGAACGCAACTTGAGAAGACGGACGAGGTGGAGGGATCTATTTTTTCTACTTCTAACGGGGCTGCAACCACCGACGGTACTTACGGATATTTTTGAATGGATGTAACCGTTGTTTTCTGTAACGGAGAAAAGCGGCAAACTGGAACCAGAGTTTTTACTGGAGAAACTTTGATTTAATATAGATTATTAAACCTGAAAGGCCTGTCAGACATTTTTAAAAGAACCTGAACTCGAAGTCATGAGGAAACTTCTGGATTTTCCTCAACAATCGTCCTTTTCGAGGCTCTTTATCGTCTGTTTCTTTTATAAAAAGTGCTTATTTATTCCTGTTTACGCCCTATCTCTGCAGGGTGGATTTAACCCCCCTCCTCCGCTGGATTTATCAGACTTGTCAGGACGCTTTAGGGGATTTTGCTTCGCTCTTATTGGCCGCTTTTTTAACGGCCACGCCTTTTTCTCCAGTTATGCATGGCCTGTTATTGGCTGACCTACTCCACATGACTTTTGAACGGACCAATCACAGAGGAGGTATGATGATGATGGACTACACACGCTACACAAAGCCAAGTAATTTCTCTGTAAAAGTCTCTCTAAATGTGACAGATTGTATATTTTCTAAAAGAGTCTTTGACGAAGACGAACTGAAGTGACTCGAGCACGACGAGAGTTTTATTTGCCACATTCCTCGGGCTTTAACGCGCTGATAGGTGTTTGTTTTAGTGATGAACTACCGCTAATCATTTTTATTTCAGCGTTCATTCCAGACGTAAGCAGATCTTTGTTGAGCAGCTTCTAGCTATGAATGTTTTTTTCTGCGTATTGATCCTAAAAGCCTCGGATTCTTGGTGTTGTACCGACGCAGTGATGTTGCCACAGGTTTTCAGTTTTTAGCACAAATAATGGTCCAGTTTTGTAGGATTTGACGGGTTTATCGGCACAAACGTTATATAATGATCATAACGATGTTTTCATTAGGGTGTAGTCACGAAAAAAATGAAGAATCGTGTTTTTGTTAGGTGGAAATGAGCCCTTCATAACTATAGAAAACCCTGAGGGTGTTTCTCAATCGCGAGGATGCTGGCTTGGTAGTCGCGTACTTCCAAGTCACTTCCTTCAGAAACGAAGCAAGTATACTTCCAAGCCACGGCTTCGGAAAACGAAGAAGAATGGAACAGGCTAACAAGTGTGCCACTCTCTCTAACGGTTTCAACATAAACTGTAAAATATCTAATTATGAACTTGCTTTACTTTCACGGAACACATTTTTGGTGATAGTCACATATTTACCAACACATACACTACGCCACTACATACTTACATTTAAATGTGTGCTGCGTCGGTTCAGCCATTCTCCGCAAGGGTTTTTGAAATTGGTCCGTGCGCAAAGCATTGTGGGGATTTTAAGGACGCGAAGTCTACCCATGTGCAACCTCGACATTTCCCCCAAACCAAGGACGCGGCCTCGGTGGAATTCCAAGTATGCTGGAGATTGGAACAGTCCTTCGGCGCCACTCGATGAAGTAGCATCCTTGAAATATTGTCTTGGAAGCCAAAATCCTCGCGATTGAGAAACGGCCTGAGTCTGCCATGTATCTACAGAAGCCCAGAAGGAACAAACCAAACTGTTGTCAGCTTGGCTTTAGTGCTGCAAATGCACCAAAAGATGAAGAAAGGGAAAATAAGCATTTTAGTTTTGTGGCTCCATAAATGTTATACTCAAATCCTCTGAGATGCACAATGTTTTAAACTTGTGGCAACATCAAAACCTGCAGAAACAGACACACGTTTTCTAGAGTAAACCCTACGTTTTGTGTTCAAAGTAGGGCTGTACCGAAGAGTTGGAAACGTTATTTTTGGCATGTCTATTTATGGAGTTTGAATCGAATTTGTGCACACTGTCAGACCAAGATTAGGGCTGCACAAAAATGAATTACCAAGAACTCCAGAGTGTTGTAAAGTCTTAAAGTTAACATTTATTTAAAGAAAAGATGGATGTAATCATTTCTAAAATGTTTTTTTAAACATAAATAAATCCATATTTGTTAAAAAACACAATATTCTTACTTTAAAAAAATACTGTTTGCTATCCCGCATGCTGCAAACAAAGGGAGGCGACAGTTGTATGCATTAATATGTATAATTGATATCATTTAAAAACTATTAAGTCAAATTAATAATTTTACTCAGATTGAGGATTTTGTTTTGAGGATGGTTTTAAAGGGGATTTAGGGTCATTAAATATGAGAAAAACGACAGATAGTAAGAGAACAGAAGCTTTGAATGTATACAAAATAATTAAAAGACAGACATTCGGTACAGCTCTCACAGAAAGGCCCAAAAAACAGCTGCACATTTTCTACAAAGCGTCACGTTTTTCGGGCGATTTTGAAGCTAAAACTGACCCTTGTTATGGTTCTTCTGAACAGACTGTTGTTGTTGTTGTTCTTACTGTTGTTCTTACTGATGCTGGCTTAGCTCTGTTGTTGCCACGGTAACCTGACCCGACTGTTGTTGTTGTTGTCGTTGTTGCTGCTGCTGCTGCGGAGCATCTGACGCTCCTCCCCGTGATGACGCTGTTATTAACGTGTTGCTACGCTACTGTGTGTGTGACGCCGAGGCTGAGGACACACACACACACACACACACACACACACACACACACACACTCAGGAACTGATGCTGTGGCTTGAGTACAAAATGACAGTAACATTGAATACTGTTAGCTCGCTGCAAAAAGTAAAAATACGTTGAGTAAATGACAGCCGTGGCGACATATTTAAATAACACAGGATGTGGCGTACACTACTGTTGAAAAGTTGGTAATATTAAAAAAATATAAAGCTTAATTGGGTACCGTCAAATGTTTGTATACTAAAATATTGAATAGGTATATAAGGCTTTAAAAATATAGGTTTTAGGGTTTCTACAAGGTCTTGAACGCTTAATTTTAACAGCTTTGTTTTCAAGATTGCTTTATTTTAATATTAACCTTATTTATTAATATGATAATTATATAATATCTTTTTAGAAGCAAATTAAAATTGGAACAAAGTATTTTTTTGGGGGCCAAAATTAGGGATGCACGATATTGTTTTTTTGAAACCGATACCGATAACTTCCTGCTTCTCAAGACCGATACCGATACCGATAACCGATAATAATATTATATATATATATTAAATGTACCTGTAGTTTTTGCACACCTGGTGGTAAAAAAAAGATTAGTAGTGAGCAAATGACATGAGCATTACTACTATGAACAAAACAAAGCCAAGAACAGTTTTGACTCTTCAAAGTGACCATATTTATTTCCCCAAATAAATATAATTGAGTCAATCAGTCAATGTTTGTAGTCTTTGTCCAGCCACTGCGCCGTCAGACCTAGCATGCTAACGGGGCTAACATCACTGGTCCATATGTCCGTGGTGAAACTTATGTCCCGTATATCGTTATCGATCAGAGTATGAAGGAGTGTGCATTGCATTTGTTAATACAAATAGCAAGCGAACTATCTAACTCTGAAACTTTGAAATAGTCCCATACTACCGACGACATGTTTGTTTACTGTCCTGGTTTCACGGCTGCACACCATTTACTTCACAGCCAGGCATGAGTTAGGGAGCGCTGGATTTGTGAAAAACTCCCCTCTTCCTAAACCACTAATACCACAGTACTGGCAAACGGGAGGAGCCGAGTGAAAAACAAGCGCCCCTCATCCCAATCCACCCACACCGCAGTATTTCTTTCTTTTTTTTACCCAAAAAATATATTGTATGTTATCGGTGCTATTAATACTGTTATCGGGTTTATCGGTATGACGTCATAATTCCTAATATCGGGCCGATAATTATCGGGCCGATAATTATCGTGCATCCCTAGCCAAAATAAAGTGGGGCGAATACTTAATTAATTAATAGATAAATAAGTCAATAATCATCGAGGGTTTCTTACGCTTTTTTGGACTGCAAATCAAAAACGATGCAATTCAAACGTTAATTTCCCCCGTTGTGCAACACTTTGGGAACATTTACTACATCGAAGTTTGATCAAAAACTATTTTAAATACATTGTACCCTTTCAGCTGCTTTCAATGTTGTTGCTATTTATTTATCTACCACTTTATATAATGTTTGACACTCAGATTTCAGCACAGACGTATTTAATCAGCCTGGACAGAAATCCAAAATGTCCTCAGCTGTCGCCCCTAACTTGAAACATTTAAATATAAACGTCTCCACACATTTTAAACCACTGCTCAGTTCCTGACACTGTGATTTCCCAGCCTCGGCCGGTGACGTGAACGCAGCACCAAGCCATCGTGTTTCGACTGTTCCTTCTTCTTCTTCTACTACTACAGCATGACAGCTATTTTTCTATGAGAGACGCCGTGTTTCTAACGAGTTTAAAGAGCGACGAAGCCTTAACGACGAGCTGCATCTTCATCGTGTTTTTAAAAAGAGATTTCCTCCAGATGATGAAGATGATGATGAAGAAGAAGAAAAATAATAAGCCATTTTTAGAGAAAAAAGCTGAATTTTGGACGAAGGTTTTTGAGTCTTTTAACGTTGAGTTTCTCTCACCAGCAGAACAGGAGGAATGTTTTTATATCGATCAAGAATTGTACGCTTTCTTGGACGTACGCTGTAAAAAATGGTGTGCCACTTTAAAGAGGGAATTATGTAAAAACAATTCTAAATCAAAATTATATTTAAACATTTTTTATTACATATATTTAGTTTTTAAAATAGTGTTTTTTGGTATTCCAACGTAACAATATGAAGGTCTAATATTTTTCCATTTAGTGATTCCTTGATCAATTATACATTTATTATTATTATTAATGATTGAATGTAATTGTTTGCCTGACCGGCCATCGTGATCGGGCTCTTTGAAGATCCAAAAATCCACGGTTTTCTTACATTTCTGATCGGATTGGCAAAAACTTCAGAATTTGTATTAACCGCCATTCAAATGACAGCGTTGTTTAAAAAATAAACACATGAATAAAACTGGAAATATAATTTTTAAATGATTTTTTTTTACAGAAATAAATATGTTAAATATTTCCCTTTGTTATGTAGTGGAGTAGAGCATGGGATATGCTCAATAAAGTGTAATTTAATACAACATTTAAATATGTAAATGTATGTCGGCTAGATTATTTGAAAAATTATCCTGAATATTCTGGTCAATATTGAGATCTTTGAATATTAAGAATTTATTGAATTGTCCTTTTTAAATAATTGTTTCACCGGTGGATTTCCTTTAAATTTAAATATAATTCTACTTTAAACCAATTAAAAGAAAGGTTATCTTGTTTACATAATTGTTGGAAGCAGTGGCGATTCTAGAGTGTGTGTGGGGGGGGGACCTTCTTAATCTACCTTCTTTGGGGGCCCCCTTCTGGTTCGGGGCCCCCTGCCTGTTCGCAAGGTGCGCCCCTGGTTGGAAGACACAATTTCTAATTAAAAAAATTACCAAAATCTTCTCCTATCATTTAAATCAGTCTTAATTTATATATTAAAATGAAGAGCTGTAGAAGTCCCCAGTTTATTAAGCTTTTATTTTAATGTTGAGCTTCTGTTGTAAGTGGAGTTTCCTCAGTAAAGTAAAACTGGCACATTATTTTTCACACGTGTCCATTAATCCACAGAAAGTCGAGGGGTTTGTGAAGACGATCATATAGACGAGATGTTCAGTGAAGACGATCCCATGTTGTAAATCACAGCTCTCATTAACGTGTTTTATTCTCTGACCGCTTGAAGTTTCTCTACATTCATATATTTAAAGCATCTGGAGCTTTCTGTCTGACCCGCTGTGGAGAATCACATCGCTCTGAAGTGAGTTAATCATCAAATTAGGGATTTTTCTACACGTTTTTCATCACGTAACGTCATCTCACACGGCCAAAAGTATGACGATCACTTCTTAAAAATCATCCAGCTACATTTCAAAAGAACAAATACTGTTTTATATTTGATAAAAAATGTCACGAGTCGAGACGTCAAGGTGTTTAAATCACTTTTAAGGATCAATTAGGAGGTGGGAGAAGTACTCAGATTGTGTACTTGAGTAAAAGTAGAAGTACTCAGATCTTGTACTTGAGTAAAAGTAGAAGTACTCAGATCTTGTACTTCAGTAAAAGTAGAAGTACTCAGATCTTGTACTTGAGTAAAAGTAGAAGTACTCAGGTCTTGAGTAAAAGTAGAAGTACTCAGATCGTGTACTTGAGTAAAAGTAGAAGCACTCAGATTGTGTACTTGAGTAAAAGTAGAAGTACTCAGGTATTGTACTTGAGTAAAAGTAGAAATACTCAGATCATGTACTTGAGTAAAAGTAGAAGTACTCAGATCTTGTACTTGAGTAAAAGTAGAAGTACTCAGGTATTGTACTTGAGTAAAAGTAGAAATACTCAGATCTTGTACTTGAGTAAAAGTAGAAGTACTCAGATCTTGTTCTTGAGTAAAAGTAGAAGTACTCAGATCTTGTACTTGAGTAAAAGTAGAAGTACTCAGATCTTGTACTTGAGTGAAAGTAGAAGTACTCAGATCGTATACTTGAGTAAAAGTAGAAGTACTCAAAGTCAAAGTCAAAATGTTACTCAAGTAAAAGTAGAAATGTATTGTCATCAAAATATAGTGAAAGTAGCGACAGTAAAAGTAGTGATTGTGCAGATTGGCCCATTTCAGAATAATATATATGATATGTTCAAATCATCTGTACATTAATACCAACAGGCTAAACATATGAATTTTTGGCATAAAATAACTAAATATTTAGATGTTTTAATTGGCTGATTTGGACCACATGCTTTTGGCCGTGAAATTATTTTACAGGTACTGATGATCAGTGAGAATAATCAGACAGGAAGCTCTGGAGTCAGATGATTGACAGGTCGTGCGATGATTGACAGGTCGTTAAAAGAGCTAACTTCTTACCCTTTTTTACATCGGATGTTTTGTGTACATAGATGAAATATAATCTGAACATACAAATCTATATATTCTGTACGGCTGAGGGTATGTTGATAACGTGCTGTTTTCTGTGGCCAATCGTCGCTGTCAGATCCTGCGTGGTCCCGCCCCTCCTCGGCTCTGATTGGCCGAGGGGTTTATTGATGTAAAGGGGCGGGGCCTGCTTTTATTTTTCTGAGACAGAGTTCTATGTGTCATTTACTGGAGAAAAATATTAAAAGAAAAGCTATTTTTTATGGACATGACTTGATGTTGTTGGTGTTGATGATTGTACACACGATTCCTCTTGTTTCTCACACGAAAAACACACAACTGGTACAGGTACAAATACCTCAAATGAACTACACATTTCAGATATTGTACTTCACTTGAGTATGTTCCTCTCTTGTCTCCTCTCTTATCTTTGTTCATGTCTCCTTTCTTTGTCTCTCTTGTCTACTTTTCTCATGCCCTTGTCTCCTCTCTTGTGTCCTTTCCTCATTTCCATCTACTCCTTATATCCTCATCTGTATTTACACTCTTGTCTCCTCGTTTGCCTCCTCTCTTGTCTACTCTCCTATATCCCCTATCATGTTCCCTCCTTGCCTTATCTCCTAGTATCCTATTATTGTCTCCTCTCCATATATCCTTGTCTCCTCTTTTTGTCCTCTGTCCTCTCCTGTTTCATCTCTCTCTCTCTCTCTCTCTCTCTCTCATCTCCTATCTCTTCTCTCCTGTTTCATCTCTCTCTCCTCTGATCTCCTCTCTCCTATCTCTCCTATCTCTCCTCTCTCCTGTTTCATCTCTCTCTCCTCTCCTCTCTTCTGTTTCATCTCTCTCTCCTCTCGTCTCCTCTCTCCTATCTCTCCTCTCCTCTCTCCTCTCTCCTGTTTCTCCTCTCTCTCGTCTCTTTATATTTCTACTTCTTACTGATTTAGTTTAAGCTAGCAAATAAAGATTTTTCCACAATATATATGTAACATGTTTATAAAAGAAAAGCTGTTTTGTTATAAATGAAATGTAACAATTAGTTGAATCACATGAAACAAATTGGAAATGGTTTGACGGTTTGAACCATATGTCACTGAGTTGTGAAGAAGAGAAAAAAGAATGTAAGTCTTTAATTCTAATATCTGATCATGAAGTTAATCTGTGTTTACGTCTGAACTCTGAAATGTTTTTCCCCGTCATGCTTTCAGATGATTCATAATCTGCTGACTCATCACTTATGATCTAAACCCTGATCAATAACACACACACACACACACACACACACACACCAGGTATACATCACTTCAGGGGACATCACATTGACTTACATGCATTTCCTGGAGACTTATCCTAACCTTAACCAACACATGCCTAACCCTTACCCTAACCAAGTCTTCACCCTAAAATTAATATGTCCCCATAAGGGAGGCAAGTCCCCAACACGTGACTGTATAAACAGATGTAGGTCCCCACAAGGATGGTAATGCTAGGACACACACACACATGCCAGGTATACATCACTTCAGGGGACATTACATTGACTTACATGCATTTCCTGGAGACTTATCCTAACCTTAACCAACACATGTCTAACCCTTACCCTAACCAAGTCTTCACCCAATATGTCCTCATAAGGAAGGCAAGTCCCCAACACGTGACTGTATAAACAGATGTAGGTCCCCACAAGGATGGTAATGCTAGGACACACACACACACACACAGCAGTGATCGATAGGATTTCTCCACGAGCTGAAATGAATCTGCTGACGGTGACATAAACCGGAGTCACTACAAGAAGCACATGATGTTTGATTTGATGAAATAATCGCACAGTTATTATAAATTCCTCCTAAATAAATGTACATTTTTCTTCACATGTTTCAAATTTCATTTTACATTTGTTACTATCATTATATTTTTTGAATTAGCTATGATTCTCTTCCATATATACAGACATAAGGTCATCCCCATCAGTATCATTTTTGAATGAATGAATTATGATTTATTTATCATGTATTGTGATGAGACAAAATATGTTTACAGAAACACACACACACACACACACACAGAAAGAGATACACTCCTGATGGGAGTTAATGTTTACTTCAGTGCTAATCCAAACTAAGCTGGATTTCAGAGGCTGCAGGATTGTTTTCACTCAGCGGGAGTTCAGTCTGGGAAAAACACACACACACACACACACACACACACTCACACAGAGCTGAGTACAGGCTGACATACATTTACAGATAAAACAGGTTGGCAGAAAAACAGCACTGCATTGTGGGAGTTTTTGTGGTCAGAAAAAAGTCCTTACTAAGTGTAAAACCTTTCTTACATTGTTGTTATTTTCTTCTCATCTAACGTCCCCTCGGATTCATCTGGTGACCCTTAAGAGGCGCCTGACCCATAGTTTGGAAACCACTGTACTAAAGTAGCTGAGAGTGAAAGCAGCAACAACAGTGACATCATGCTCTTCGTCTTCTTCATCATCTTCTTCCTCAAATGTGTCGTAAAGAAACGCTGAGTCAGATTTACTGGATCACACCATGACAGCAGACGTCTCACATTACATCACAAAGTGTGTGTGTGTGTGTGTGTGTGTGTGTGTGTGTGTGTGTGTCATGTTTTATAAACACTACTTTTACAGTTTCTATAATTTTATTTTATTGACTAGTTAAGTTAATAAAATAAATGTCATGTCTTTCAGATGTTTTTCGTTTTTTATATAATAATACTAATAACACAACGATCCCTTAAACACTTCCGACTTTCTCAGCTCAGCATTTCTCGTAACCTTTCTCTAAATTAAAGTCCTTTTTTTACAGTTTTAGTACATTTTTCAACACTTTGTAAAGTTTTTGTAGTTTTATTTTTAACAGCTTTGTATTTTTTATATTTTTACAGTTTTATATTTTACATATTTGTAGCAGGAGACAGACAGACAGGAGAGAGAGAGAGAGACAGCAGAGAGACAGACTGGTGGTGAGAGACAGACAGCAGAGAGACAGACAGGAGACAGAGAGACAGGAGAGAGACAGACAGGAGAGAGAGAGACAGCAGAGAGAGAGACAGGAGACAGACAGACAGACAGAGAGAGAGAGAGAGAGACAGCAGAGAGACAGACAGACAGAGAGACAGACAGACAGAGAGACAGGAGAGAGAGAGACAGCAGAGAGACAGACAGACAGAGAGACAGGAGAGAGACAGACAGGAGAGAGAGAGAGAGCGAGAGAGAGCGAGAGAGAGAGAGCGAGAGAGAGAGAGAGAGAGACAGCAGAGAGAGACAGACAGGAGAGAGACAGACAGACAGAGAGACAGGAGAGAGGCAGACAGGAGAGAGAGACAGCAGAGAGACAGACAGACAGCAGAGAGACAGACAGAGAGACAGGAGAGAGAGACAGATAGCAGAGAGACAGACAGCAGAGAGACAGACAGCAGAGAGACAGACAG
>CALSBZ010037145.1:0-21374 GCA_943591055.1 Gobionotothen gibberifrons | reverse complement strand
AAGTGAGATGAAAAGATGTCAATATCACGTCTGCACTGAAGTCAGGAGGTAAATCTACTAACACCTCTGATGCTAACTAATGAACACAGGAGAAGTTAAGTGCAAACCTATTTTTTGCAGACCCCTGCTACAACTGTCAACCTTTACAATTAAGCATGCCGTACACAACATTAGCAAACATTTTACATTTAAATGACATTCTAACAATTGAACATTGTTTTCAAACATAAATAAACAAAACAGCCTCTTATTTATAGCACATTTCTCGGCCTAAATGACAACCCTGGCTCGCAGAGTTTACCAGCTCTAGCTAGAAAATTAACTTGATTTAAACTGACTTGATTTAAAACTCTGACTTGCTTGTTTTACAATAAGAAGCTTCTAAATGAGTATTGATTATTTAATGTTCAGTCCTTAACAAGGCTCTGTCTAACATCATCTCCAAACCCACAGAGTAATGTAGTCAGCTAATGATATGACACCCTTTTGCCTTGGTTGTAACACTAGCTTAGCTTGGCTTGTTCACAGGTTTTTATCCAAATGAGGTGGAATTCTTTTACCAGATTTACAGAAAATTGGCAAAAGACAAAGAAGGAAGTGCTTTTTGGGTACCATCCTCTTGAAAAAAAATCACATCATAATCACTTTAATATGTTTCAATGATAAAGGGAATGTTTCAGAAATTACAATGTCCTCCAATATCAGAACAAATATTGCAATTGCATTATCAGTCAAAATAATAGCAATAAGTAATTATTTCCAAATCATGCATCCCTAATTTCAGCACCAACTTTGGTTTGATAGCTTTACATTAAAAAACATTAAATCTTTGCAACTGCTTTCAGTATGCATTTATCTGCTTAAAATGTGTATCCTTTGGTCTCCAAAACATCAGTGTAACCTCTTTAAATGCTGCCTGTCCACACTCCAGCTTATCAGCAGCACAGTCTCTCTCAGGGACAATTAAGGTATTTTAGTCTTGCAGTGGCTGAGGGCAGATCCATCTGACGGGGTCTTTTGTCACATCAGATCCCCTGGCTGTGTGGACGACACAACCCCAGCTTAAGAAACGCCATCTAGAGATATCAGCCAGGAGCATCTATTACTGTTGGCCTACATCAGTGTCACTGTCAACGGAGCATTCACTATCTTACTGCAGCACAAGCTTCTGTTCCGTCTGCATCATCACATCGAGAAAAACTACCAGGTTTTCAAAAGTATTCGGAATTCTTTCTAAAGGATTCACAAAGGTAGTGTATTTTAAAGGATTACTCATCTTGTTTTTAACCACCAAAAGCAGCAAGCCATGGCAAGGAACACGTTTACGTAAAAAGATGTTTTTTTGGGAAGAAGTATTGTGCTATCCAACCCTTGGAAACCCTTTTTAAGTTTTGTTTGCAGTAATTTTGTGGCCAATTAAACTCTAGATAAAAGTCACTAGTCACATGACCTCATGGGAGAATCATTAAAATGTGTTCTTGTTTGACAATCCAAGTCAGAAATTTGTTTTTAATACATTCAAAATGTAAGTAAGCAGTTATTTTAAACATTAATCAATCAGGCGGAGGATACTAACTTGGAGCCATTTTGTCCTCATTGTACTAAAATGCTAAAGGTTGCCTGACAGTCAGGTGACTAAAAACAATATATTTTGTTCACTATATAAGACCCCATTTACACGGGAACGTTTGCGTTTACGCACCGAATTCGTTTTCAAAAAAGTCTTCCGTCCACACGCATTTGGCTCATTTAACGTGTCCGTTCACACGAGACCACTGGAAACGCTGTAGTACATATGCCGGGCCTGTAAGTGGCGCTGTAGTTCCGCACGAGACTGCTTGTAAGCGCTGGAGACGCTGTAGTACATATGCCGGGCCTGTAAGTGGCGCTGTACTTTCGCCACAAAATACACCAAAAGCAGCGAAGAAGACCCCCGAGCATGGTTGCCATGGTTGCCCTTCTGTTTATGCCCCGCGGTAGATTTAGCAACATGTAGTTCATGTAATTCTCCATGTCCACTTGTTGCTGATGGTTGTGGTAGAGGAGCTGTATATTTTGCACTAACATCTGTAGCATGGTCAGTAGCAGTAGCAGTAGCTCCTGCAGTAGCTACTGACCATGCTACAGCAGTGAGCAGCAGAGGCGGGGAGAGGTGGGGCTATGGCTTCATCGTTATCAGGAAATGATCGTATAGGGCCGTACACACTGAGCCGTTTGGCCCCCCAGAGCGTTCCGGTTGCAGATCTATCCACCTTGGGACCCGTTATCGTTTGCGAGGTCCATTTCCGCGGTTCCGTTACGGCCTCGTGTGAACGAACGAGAGATACGCGAGAGAAAAGTAGCAGATACAACCCGTTTCGTTCTCGTGTAAACACCGCCTAAGACTAGCACTCACGGACAATTCTGATTTAAGTAAAAGAGAGAATAAATGTTAAAAATACTAAATACAACTTAAGTACAAGTAAGCAAAGTATGGTTATATATGCATGCAACCTGCAGCCTTGGTTTTTCTGCAAACCTTCTCTGGATGTAAAGCACATGCGCAGCCGTCAGGTCTCAACAGATAACCTTAGGTGTTAAGTACTGCTCGGTGATCAAAACTCCACAGGTAACTGCCCTCTGGGGCTCAGTCAGACAGTTAAAGCATATTACTAGCATCAACCTGGCATATGGAGATGACACACACACACACACACAAGCTTTTACATTCACTATCAGAATGGCCTGCAGTGACTCAGTGGGGAGCGAAGCAACAGGCAAAGAGGAAGGATGAAAGTTGAGGGATAAGGAGAAGGACTGTGGAGAGAGTGTTAAAGTTAAGATGATTGAGCAGAGGGAGTTAGTGGAGAATCAGGGGGATAGGGGATAAGAATAAAGATGGAGGGGGTGGGGTGGGAAGGCAACTGGTATTTGCAGATGAATGCGGCAGCCAGCAGAATAATAGACAGAAAGCCAGGCAGCAGTAAAAGGAAAGACAATAGAGGAAGGGCATTCACTGGCATCTGCAGCCATGTGTGGAATTTACATTTGTGTGGATGCATGACTGTTTATTTTTAGACAGATCTGTTCCTGAAGAATGTTGGCTAGTTTTGGTAGCTGCCTACCTGCCCCTTAAACTCTAACTTTAAAGACAATCTGGACAGAAATGTTTAACACTGACGAGTGTAGCACTCTGACCAGCAGCAGGTGTTAGGACTATGTTTTGTGTTGTGAATAAGAAAGAGCAGACATGAGACTGGCTGAGCAGAGAAGAATTCCCAGTGTGGTGATTGGCTAACAGCTGCAACACAGAAAAATCCACCAAAGAATCTCCACAGTGGATTCCTTGAATTCCTCCTCGGGTCTCAGCTGACATCTTGAGCCAGCTGTAGACTTGTTGTTCTGAAGAAAAACTCATTGGTAATATTAACTTTCTCAGGGGTGTTACATATCAATGAGACGCATAATAGATATTTGGAACAGATACAATTCTGTAGTAAAAATGAAAACAATTTCTCAAATATATGTTTAAAGGGGTCCTATTAAGCTTTTGGGGTTTTCCCTTTCCTGTAGTGTGTTCTATAGGTTTATGTGCATGTAAATGGTCTGCAAAGGCTAAAATCCCAAAGTTCCCTCTATAGTTCCCTGAAACACCTCCATTGCTTTGTTTACTTCCCTAACGTAGTGGCGTCACGTAAAACTTGCGCTTCTATTGGCTTGCGCTCCAACCAGTGTTTCCGCCAGACCAGGGCTGAGAGGGTGTTCACCCCGAGTGATGTCACGTCGTGTCACGTGACTTGAATTTTGAATTGAGTCGTCCCTTATAGATACTATCTCTTTACGTATTAGTGATGGGAATTCCGGCTCTTTTTAGAGAGCCGGATCATTTGGCTCGGCTCACTAAGAAGAGCCCGCTCTTTCGGCTCCTTAAACGGCTCTTCATGTTACCACAGTTTACCACGGAGCCTCAGTTTCGCCGCTGCGAGGCTCCGGCGCTCGCAGTTCACGCGCGTGCTCCACTAGCACCCCCTGTCAAGGCTCGCCGGCAGTACACTTTCCGTCACAGGAACACGCTTTGCTGGCGGCGAAAACAATCCCACCAGACTCCTTTGCCCCTCCAACAGAGGGATGTCCTTGTGCTTTTTCCTTTTCGTCATTTCAAGCGATAAAAACGATAGTTACGGCTGTAACTACGGTTCTATGAGTCCCGGATGACCGCCAGAGGCGGTGCTTAGCACTGGATATGTCCATCGCGCGCATGCGCAGCTCGAGTACCAATACCAACAAAGTCACCTGTGACCCACGTGACACCGGCTATATCAGCCGGTGTCGTCAGAGGATCTGTTCCCAGAATCTTCTCGCGAGCACACAAGAATTCTGAGTGACAGGATACTCTGGCGGTCATCCGGGACTCATAGAACCGTAGTTACAGCCGTAACTATCGTTCTATTTCGTCCCTACTGACCGCCAGAGGCGGTGCTTAGCACTGGATGACCAATACCAACCATGTCATGAAGAATCCAAGCACTTACTCCCTTGGCCGGAAGCAGCGGAGCTTGGCAACAGGACCACACCCAGAGGGTGACATTGACCCGGTAGAACCTGGAGAATGTGCCAGAAGACGCCCATCCAGCCGCAGCGCAGATGGTCTCCAGGGGCACCCCTCTTAGGGCAGCCCACGATGTTGAGATGCTTCTTGTAGAGTGGCATCTGACCCCTGATGGCGGGGGGCGGCCACTGGCCCCGTAGGCGTGTGTGATGGTATCAACCACCCAGTGGGATAGCCGCTGTTTCGAGAGAGCACGACCCTTCCTAGTGCCGCCATGGCAAACGAAGAGCTGCTCTGACTGCCGTATGCAGGCCGTGGCCTCAATATACGCCCTCAGGGCGTTCACAGGGCACAGCAATTCAGGCGTGCCGCTCTCCTGTGGAATGTTAAAGCGTGCCAGCTGGATCGGCCGATTGGAGCGGGCGAGTGGAAGCACCTTGGGCAGGAACGCCACATTCGGCCAGAGGGCAACACCCGAGCCATCGGAGTTCCACCTCAGGCATGTACTGCTCACGGAGAGGGCATGAAGCTCTCTGACTCACTTCCCTGAGGTTATGGCAAGCAGAAATGCTGTTTTCAGGGACAGCCACTTAAGCCCGACCTGGGCCCGGGGCTCGAGGGGAGGAGATGATAGGGCGTCCAGCACTAAGGGCAGGTCCCAAGCCGGAGCCCTCAGGGTGCTAGGGGGACGCTGCCGTAAAGTCCCTCTCGTAAAGAGGGACACCGACCTGTGACACCCCGCTGTGGCGCCGTCGACCCGAACATGTCGGGCAGAAATAGCAGCCACATAATTCAGAGTGGAGTGAGAACGTCCACTATCTAGAAGGGACTGTTGTCTAAGCAACAACGTACATGCTGTCCCCAAGGGACACGCACATTCTTGCCCCCCAGTTGGGGTCGAAAGTGCGTGAGTGCAAGCTGCACAGCCCGAAGCTCTAGCATGTTGACCTGGTGCGCACCCTCCTGGGCAGACCGCTGACCCTGAACGGTCCTGCCCTGCCGCACTGCACCCCCCCTTGAGAGACATGCACCTATGGTGATGGTCTCCTGGCGGGATGGGATGGCGCCCATGGGCGTGCCCATCGGGAGATAGGCCCTGCCCCTCCGGCGTGACAGAGAGTGGAGGCAATGCTGCGACACCCTGACTTCCCTGTGCCTGTGCCACTTGGCGTCCAAGTGAAACCTGTTCAGCCACATCTGCATGGGGCGCAACGACAGCGGGCCTAAGGGCCCAGCGGCCGAGGCAGCCGCCAGTCTGCCCGAGGGCCGGAGGGACTGAATATAAGGCCCCATCTTGCCCGGCCCACGTGGAAGTAGGCATCCCTCAAGTCCACGGTCGAGAGCCACTCCACCTGTGCATGTGCAGTGGTCAGCGTATAGAATGGCAGCACCTTCGGGAATCTGTTGATTCCTCTGAGGTCCCAGATCGGGCGAAATCTGCCGACTTTCTTGCTCACGAGAAAGTACGCCGAGTAGAATCCCCTGGGCTAAGCAGAGGGTCTTACTGGCTCGATTGCGTCCTTGGACCGAAGGACGGACGACTCCTGGGGCAGAGCTAGGGCCCCTGCCGGATTGCTGACCCCTTGGGCCGGTAAGGCTCTGGGGCACGAGGCCGCCTGGAAGGCAGGCGACCTGGGGCACGAAAGTCATTGGGAGGCGGTTGAGTGGGCCGCTACGACCTCTGCAGACCACCCCTGTAATCCGGCGGCTGAGTGCGGCTGCTAGCGCGGCCCCTGGGCCTGCTGGGAGTGGGCACAGGTCTGCGAAGACCCGAGAGCTGCTGCCTGGTCTGCCTAGCTTGGGCAGCACATTCCAGTGCCTCCAGGGCAGCTGACCCCAACAGCTCCCCTGGCTCGACTGGTACGCTACGGAGGACTCTCCTACATGATTTGTAAATTAGAGGTGAACTGTGCTCTTAGTGCGGATGAGCTTATCTCTTTGTTTGATTCGACATGCACACTAATACTGGATTCCGTTGCTCCTTTTACGCTTAGACGCAACAAAGTTCTCTCAGAGCCGTGGCTCAATGATTGTACTCGTGCTTTTAGACGCGCTTGTAGGCATGCAGAGAGAAAATGGAAAAAGGATAAACTTCATGTCTCCTTAGAAATTCTTCGTGCCTGCCTTTCCGATTATCAGACGGTAGTCAAAGCAGCCAAAACAGAGTATATTTCTCTGTTAATCTCCAAAAACAGCCATAAACCTCAACTCGATCATTAATCCTTGTGATGCTTCTCCAATTGTGCCTTCAACTACTCTCTGCGAGTCATTTCTTGAATTTTTTATGGAAAAGGTATCTGCCCTCAGGCTGGCCCATACTGGTGTTGCCCCAGATCCCGCTCCCTTTCTGTGCCCTGCTGTTCTTGATCATTTTGACCCTGTGTCTCTCTCTTTTCTCTCGGATGTGGTCAATCATCTGCGGCCGACGAACTGCAGCTCAGACAGCATTCCCTCTCGCTTTCTCAGAGATGTCTTTGAATCAGTTGGAGCAAGTGTTTTATTGCTTGTGAACACTTCTCTTAGCTCAGGATGTGTCCCAGCTGCCTTCAAACATGCCGTGGTTAAGCCACTACTTAAGAAGAAAAATCTTGATCCCTCCATAATGGCAAATTTCAGGCCCATCTCCCAGCTACCCTTTTTATCTAAAGCCCTGGAGCGAGTAGTCTACGCCCAGCTGCAGTCGTTTTTAATCACGCACGGCGTCCACGAAAAGTTTCAGTCTGGCTTTAAACCTATGCACAGCACTGAAACAGCCCTTTTAAGAGTTTTTAATGATCTGCTCCTCGCCGCCGATTCAGGCAGCACAGCTGTCTTGGTGATGTTAGACCTGACAGCTGCCTTTGACACAGTGGACCATAGTATCCTGTTGTCTCGGCTTGAACAGTCCGTAGGCATTACAGGCTCTGCCCTTGCATGGTTCAGGTCTTATTTGACGGACCGTAGCTTCTCAGTGCAGTTAGGTGCCTTCTCCTCTGCCACAGCCCCTCTTACTTGTGGGGTTCCCCAAGGCTCGATTCTGGGCCCCATCCTTTTTCTACTGTACATACTGCCCCTAGGTTCAATTCTCACAAAACACAATATCCCCTTCCATTGTTACGCTGATGATGTACAGATTTACCTGCCTCTCAATCAAAATGCCAACTCACTACAGCAATTGAAGGACTGCCTTACAGAGATTAAATCCTGGCTGAGCCAAAACTTCCTCACCCTTAATGAGAGCAAGACCGAGGTTATCTTTTTTGGACCCCAACCAACAGTCTCCCCGGTTGACATTCTGGGCTCCCCCAATACAAATATCCTCCCCTCTGTCATGAACCTTGGAGTGACCTTCAATAGCGCCTTTAAATTTGATAAACAGGTCAGCACTGTAGTCAAGACCTGCTTTTTCAAAATACGACTATTGGCTAAGACCAAGTCGTTTTTATCTATTAAAGACCTAGAAAGGGTTATTAACGCCTTTGTTACCTCGAGACTGGATTACTGCAATGCTCTGTATGTGGGTATGGACCAGGCCTCAATTAGACGCCTCCAGCTAGTTCAGAATGCAGCTGCTCGTCTTCTCACTGGCCATAAAAAGCGTGACCATATTACCCCAATTCTGGCTTCATTGCACTGGCTTCCAGTTAGGTTCAGAATAGATTTTAAACTCCTTTTATTCGTTTTCAAAGCCCTAAACGGGCTGGCTCCTGCCTATATAGCCGAACTTCTCCATCGCTACACCCCAGGCAGAGCCTTAAGGTCGGCTGACCAGCTGTTGTTGATAGTGCCTAAGACTAGGCTTAAAACCCGAGGCCATCGAGCTTTTGCAGCGGCTGGCCCTAGGCTCTGGAATACTTTGCCCCTCCATGTGAGGTCTGCCCAGACCCTGGGGTTTTTTAAATCAACACTTAAAACTCATTTTTTCTCTCTGGCTTTTGTTTAATATTATTCGAATATAGGAATAGTAGATATGATTACTTAAAATATAGTACCTTATATTTCACCATGTAAATTACTTCTTTATCCATTTTTGGATCTCTGCAGGGTTTATTTTGAACCCAAATCCCCCCCTTGGGGCTTGTCCCTCCCCGTCTCCCTCTGCCGATCTAAGGTCTGGCAGAGGGGGATGGGGTACAGAGTCGCTTAGACAGGCGGGGGAGTGCATTCTGACGAAGAGATAGGTTGTTGTGCTCCCTATCTCTGTTTCTTATCCTACATTTTCACCCTGAACTAGAGGGAAAGCGTTCTTGGACGCCTTTTCAGCTCTGTTTCCTACTATATTCTTCCTACCCCGTTTACTTTGAACTATTCTAGGAGAGTGTGTTTACGTTGACTCGTTGGGCCTTTCCTCCTGTCCTTTTTGTTCCCCAGTACTTTTCTTTAAGTGGTGCCTTTTCATTACAGTTTCTGGCTTTTTATTTCTTCACGTCTGACTCGTTTTAACATTTACGGGGAGTGCATGTACGTAGCTACGTTGTGCCTCCCTTCCTCTGTTTCTGGCTTTTCTTTTCATACCCTTGTTTCTCATATAAGAGAAGAAAAACTTTTCTAAATTCACTTGTACACTTGAGGGGTCAGACTTGATAGATTGCGTGGGGAGGTTTCAGGAGATCTTTCTTGAGGGTTATCAAGAATAACTTTTATCCAATGACCTTTTCCCTCTCTGTCTGTGTCTGTGTATTCTCTTGTTTCAGATTAACCCAGCCAAATCTCTTTTTCTTGTTTTTTCTTATCTATATCTACGCCGGGTTCCGGAGTCGAGGCTGATCGTCTTGCAGTAGTCCTGTGCCCTTGATCCTCTATCCTGAGCTCTGGACTAAGTCGTGAACTTCGGGTTGTGGCTGAACCTATCGCTGCGGTCCTGCCTGGGTCGTGTCGTGCTGCTTCCCTGATGGCTTCCACAGGATTGTGGCTGACATCCTCGTGGATTCATCTTCTTATTACAGACACACGCATTTCCTAAACACTCGGTCTATAGGCTGTAAAATGTATTATCTCTTCGATTTACACACCGCACGTCTGTCCGTCCTGGGAGAGGGATCCCTCCTCTGTTGCTCTCCCTGAGGTTTCTCCCATTTTTTATCCCCTTTAAAACTGTGGGTTTTGCGCGGAAGTTTTCCCTTGTACGATGTGAGGGTCTAAGGACAGAGGGTGTAGTTTTTCTCATATTGATACTCCGAACAATCTGTGCTGTTGTATTTGATGTAAAGTGTCCCTAGGGTAGGCTATTTTTATTCTGTACAGCACTTTGGCTCGACCAAAAATCGCTTATAAATGTGCTATATGGGTGGTTGACGTGACGCCTTGTTTTTCTGTTCATGGTGACAAATATATATAATAACTGGTGATGTTTAATTAAAATCTCTATTTTTATTAACATCTTGATCTTCAATAACCAATCCATCTGTAATTCATGAGCTCTATACTTCTAATATTTAAATATTTGGTTTGAAACATGAACATTGTCCACTGGTGTGACTGTCCGGGGTCACATTGCCAATCTTCAAACTACTGTAATAAACAAAATAATACAATAAAATACTTTAAATAGCTTTTATACACATAATAGCAATGCTTACTTTATGAAACTATAGGTTTTAAGTATTCATGTACCAAATCCAAATGCTTATGACGCATTACATTTTGTCCACAAAACTGATGTCCACCTAGTGTGACACCATTTTGTGAATATAGAACAGGCATTAATTTGGGGACCCATCATTGAGAGAGGGCCTTATTTATCCAGGAAGTACAGAAGACATCCCTGGACCACATGCAATGAACAAAGGGTGAGTTTTGGCTCAGATATTTATCATAATATTGCTTTTTTTTTGCACTTTCAGTAATGGGACCAATAACGCTGTCCTTTGGTGTGACTTAATGAAATTGTTGATATGAACATTTTAATACATTTATATTATTTCACATTTAAATATGATGTAAACCTTACACTGTAAGTTTGGATTGAAGGCTCTCTAGCATACAGCTAGGCCGCAAACTGACAATGTAACTGAAAATGTCCACTGGTGTGACAGCATTGTCCTATAGTGTGACGTAAAGTCAGCGTCACACTAGTGGAAATGGCTGTCACACCAGTGGACGTAGGTTATAAATAAGGCCTAGATAGATGCATTTTTAAATGAATTTAGACTACTTATATAATACGTTTTCTAACCTTTTGAGTACACTGAAAGTAAAACATTTCTATTGTTTTCTATTTGTTTAGTTTGAGGTCCAGGCGGAAGGTATGAGAGTCAGGCAGACGATGACTAGTAAGGATAGGACAAGAAAGTACAGGGAGAGGTTGAATGAAGATCCAAGGAGGAGAGAGGATCTCTTGAGAGAGAGACGCAGAAAGTAAATTTAACATGCCACCAAGAATGATTAAATTACTAAAATGTTTCATTACATGGGCAGAAATGCTTAAGGTTTTGTCCTTTTTTCTGCAGATATCAGGAGAAAAGAGTGAATGGAGAAATTGTTAGCCTCAGTGTGAAGTCTGTGTCAGCAGCAACAAAAAAGCGGCTTCAAGAAAAATGGAAGAACTCAAAAAGGAGATGTAGGGCAAGGGACAGGGCCAATAAGGCTATACTTGAACTAACTCCACAGTCACCTCAGGCTGATGATCAACCTTCTGACCATGAAGAGGTCAATGAAGTCCTAGTACCTCTTTTATGCAGCACACCAACACATTCCCCCAATGAGATGGCTCCAATCAAACCCAAGGGATTAAAAAGAAAATCCGCTGTCAAAAAGCAGCTGAAGAAGCTATTGATTCAAAATATGAAATTACTTAAACAAGTTAAAGCCGAAAAACGAAAAGCTGAGAGGTTTAGAAGGCAGAATCAACGCCTCATACAGACACGGAACGTTTGTGGGAAAAGTCCCTCAAGAACAAAACAGTCCAAACAAGGATACATTGCTGGACAAAGAAAAACACAAGTGGAGTCCTTCTTGACTAGAGATGAGAACAGCAGACTTCTCCCTGGGAAAAAAGACATTATTGGTAGGAAAGAAAAAATGCAGAGGAGAGTACTAGCAAAATCTTTAGTTGATTTGCACAAAGAGTACAACCAGACATGTGAAGCACATCATGCAATATCATATAGACAGTTTGTACGATATAAGCCATTCTTTGTCACAGAAGCCCGATCAAATGATCGTAATACATGTGCCTGCTACCAGCATGAAAACATGCGGCTCCGAATTGACAGCTTGTCACAGAGGGGTATACTCTCCTCAAAAAGTCTATCATATCTCCTCTCAAGTATTACTTGTAATACTGAAGACTTACATTGTATGAATCGAACATGCACAAAGTGCTGCTATGATGAAATCAAGCTTGCGGCTTATAACCCAGACGAGCGAGCCAGATGGGAACACTGGACGAAGGAAGACGTGGTGGTTGGGAACAAAACATATAAAAACTGGGTAAAGAAAACAGAAAATGGTACAGTGTCAAAACTTGTTGAGGAATTCAACAGAGAGTTGGACGCCATTGCCATCCATCATTTCAACTGGCTTCACCAGGCCCAGAAATTCAGGCAACTGAAAGACAACCTGAGAGAGAACGAAATAGTTCTACATGTTGACTTCTCTGAAAATTATGCCTGTAAATTGAACACAGAGATTCAATCATTTCATTTTGGAGGAAATCGACAACAGGCATCCATCCACACAGTAGTGGCTTACACATCAACAGGTTCACAATCGTATGCCACAATCTCTGACTCTCTCAGTCATAATGAACGGGCTGCGTGGGCCCATATCAAACCTGTCATACAGGAAATGATGCAAAACTCGGTCCAAAAGATCGACACGCTCCATGTGTTAAGTGACGGTCCAGTCACACAGTATCGAAATAGGGCAAACTGTTTCCTCCTCAGCAGTGTACCCTATACCTGGGGGCTCAAGAAAATCACTTGGAATTACTCAGAGAGAGCCCACGGTAAGGGTGCCACTGATGGAGTTGGTGGAGCTGTGAAACGGATGGCGGACAACCATGTCCATGGGGGGAAAGACTTACAAAATCCGAAGGACTTGTATGAATTTCTGATCAACAGAGAAGTCGAGAACATCCGAATCAAATGGATTGATGAAAGTGACATTAATGTCTTCAATGAAATGTTGCCACCATCAGTTCCAAAAGTTCCCGGGCTTCTTAAAACACACCAGGTACTTTCTTTCTGTCCAGGAGAGATTTACTACAGGGATCTGAGCTGCTTCTGCCAATACCCAGAGATGTGTGAATGCTTCAAACCAACTAAGATGAGGATGGACGATTCTTCGAATGCAAATTCTGATCACCTGCAGCCAGACAGCATCCAGGATACCTATGCTGAGAGTCCCAGTACTGATGTGGAGAAGAATGAAGAGCACACTGTGGGAAAGTTTGTCATAGTTAGCTATGACGACAAACTATTTGTTGGTCAGATCACCAAGCTACTTCTTGACAACATTGAAATCAACTGCATGGTTCAGCATGGAAAGAGAAATGTATTCAAGTGGCCTAATAAGCCAGACTGCATTTTCTACCACAGAGAACAAATCGCCAGTGTCATCTCCGAGCCAGAGCCCAACCAGCGTGCTGCACAGCTCACCAAATATGACTGGTTACTATTCAATGAGATCTGAAAGAATGTAGAAACATGATGCGAGTCCCAAGCACCAAAATCTACAGTATAAACTAGTGAACATTGTTTCACCACTCGAGTCGAGTTGTACAAAACTTGGCATATTTTTGTAATGGTGTCCATCGGTGTGACAGAATGTCCTGTGGTGCGACAAAAAGAAAAGTAAAGAAAATAGGCATTTTGGTTCTCAAATGCCTGAGAAAAGAGTTGAATAGAAAAAGAGTAATAGAATCACTATGGATATGTAAAGATAGTTTTTTAGTTCTATCAGGTTTCATACTTATTATAATGAAAATAACCAAAACTTTTATGAAAAGTCCCTATGTGTAGATCATTTAGTAGAGCAATAACATGATTGTAAATGTAAATTGATTACTATTGTTGTAGGGAAATATTTAAAACAAGTTGATAATGGTTGAGCATATATTTCTTCTCTGTCTGACAATCTCTGAATTAAATATTATCATTAAACATAATGTCACACCAGGAGACAATTATTAGGACTTCCGCACAGAAAAGTTCATATATCAAATAATTAAGGAAATAGATTGGGTCTCACAAAGTTTTGAGTTATTCACGTATTAAGTAATACAGTGATATGTAATTTGAGTAACATTTCAGAAACAAATATAATTTGACTTTTGCTTTCAGTCCACGTCAACTACCCATATAAATAAAACTTGATTTGATTTGATTTGATTTGATGCCTCCATTAGTGGTGACTGGGCCAGCCAGACCTGGCGACGAGTCTGTACCAGAAAGGACATAACTCGTCCCAATTCCCTAGCCATTAGGGCAGAGGCCTGCAGTAATGCATCGCTGATGCCCAGCTAGGGCTGCACGGTTTTGAAAAAAACTGACATTGCGATTTTTTTTCCCCCTGCGGTATATATTGCGGTTTTTTGTTTTTTTGTGACCAACTTTTTATAGTTTTTTTTTTTTTTTTTGCCCTCACAAAAGGGATTTATACAGATACAAATTATATAGACAATACAAAAAGAAAAAGAAAAGACAAAGAAAAAAATATAGGGAATCCCTTTCCCATGCCACCCCGTCCCTCCCTCTTCCCACCCATCTTGCCATTTCACAGAAAATCCTACCTGATGTTTTTTAGCAATCGTCTGAGTTCATCTATATATTATATATATTATAGCATAACAATTTATAGCATAACAATTTATCCACATAAGATACATTCATACCTTTTTTTTTATATTGCGTTTTTTTTTAACTATATTTAACCGGATGAAGGATTTTAGTCACGGACGTCTGGATCTTAACTGGTTGACTCATCATACCTTAAGTCATGATCTAACATGTCATGATAATGCATGTTGCTTACCCTCAAATAAGGGGGTTCATCTGTGAATGAAGAAGAGTGGTGTCTAGAAGGGATCCAAGAGATTAAACGTATTACATTAAACTATAGGAAGCTTCATTATCACATTAGGGAATTAACATACGTGACAAAATAGGTCATTTAACTTTTTATCCCACAATTAAAACCTTTTTTGTGCAAATAGCAGCAAAGTAGTGGACATCTTTTAAACAACATTATAAAAATAAAATGAAGAACAGCTATACACCAGCTCCTTTATGCTGTTTTGAACCTTTCTCATATGGTGTAACACCGGCAAAGGCATCTGAAATAGTTTGTTGCTGTGCATGCAGAGCCTGCATGTCACTCCACTCAAGGACCCCTGACATGAGAGCCGCGCAGGTTTTCCTTTTGTAGCAAGCAGCAAAATAATTGTAACATGACGTGTTTGAGTTAATTTACCTACTAAATATCGAACGCCCTAAAAAAAAAAATTGATCGGCCGAGTTGATCTGGGGGAGGATGTGACAAGGAGAGGTGTCTGTTGGCTGCTGCCAAACGTTCCACCTCAGTGATCCTAGCCACTCTGAGCGCCCGAGGCATGCAGCTACAGCTCATGCAGGCGTTTATCGTGAGAACCTCCCTCAGATGTTCGAATTTCGTCCCCACTGACCGCCAGAGGCGGCCGAGGCAAGAGGGGCAGCGGTCGTGGCCGTCCTCGGGCTCGAGAGAAGCCATACAGGCGCTACCTGAATGAGCCATTCTGTAGGTAGCCAGATGCAGCGTAGCCGGGAGCGGGTGCAGGAACACAGCCTTCACCAGCTACCTGCTTAATGGAAAGAGTAGAGCGTTGCTGCTACTCGCCGAACAGAAAGAGGGATGTAATTACACCCACGTTACCGGGAGAGGGAGCGGGAGCGAGAGCACTGCCTTCACCTGGCTGGATTAATAAACACGGCAGTTCAGCGTCTACCAGGAACGGGGGCGAGAACACTGCCGTCACTGGCTGAGTTAGAGACGAATGCCAGATGCAGCATAACCAGGAGCGGGTGCGGGAACACAGTCTTCGCCAGCTACCTGCTTACCGGAAAGACAGGGCAGTTCCGCGTCTACCAGGAGCGGGGGCGAGAACACTACCTTCACTGGTTGAGTTAGAGACGAATGCCAGATGCCGGGTAACCGGGAGCGGGTGCGGGAACACAGCGTTCACCAGCCACCTGCTCAACGGAAAAACAAGGCAGTTCGGTGCCTACCAGGAGCGGGGGCGAGAACACTGCCTTCACTGGTTGAGTTAGAGACGAGTGCCAGATGCAGCGTAACCGGAAGCGGGTGCGGGAACGCAGCCTTCACCAGCTACCTGCTTAACGGAAAAACAAGGCAGTTCAGCGCCTACCAGGAGCGGGGGCGAAAACACTGCCTTCACTGGTTGAGTTAGAGACGAATGCCAGATGCAGCGTAACCGGGAGCGGGTGCGGGAACACAGCCTTCACCGGCTACCTGCTGAAGGGGAAGAGTAGAGCGGTGCTGCTACTCGCCGAACAGAGAAAGGGATGTAGCTACATCCGCATTACCGGCAGAGGGAGCGGGAGCGAGAGCACTGCCTTCACCTAGCTGGGTAAAATAAAGAAGCTTAACAGTACGCGCAAGGCGTTAGCCGAGCGGCTGCTGCCAACGATCAAGCGAGATCAAGTCAAGTAACATACATGTTTAAGACCAGATGACTAGCTTCTAAAGAAGAGAACGGCACAGAGCCGTAGTTACCGCAGTAACCGTGGCCAGTGCTCACACGGCATATAACCGTAGTTACAGTCGTAACTCTGGCCAGTACTTACACGGCCTGAAACCGTAGTTACAGTAGTAACTATGGCCAGTACTACATGGCTTAGAACTGTAGTTGCGGTAGTAACTATGGCCAGTACTTACATGGCTTAGAACTGTAGTTGCGGTAGTAACTATGGCCAGTACCTACACAGCATAGAGCCGTAGTTACGGTATTGGCTATGGCCAGTACATACACGGCTTGGAACCGTAGTTACAGTAGTAACTATGGCCAGTACTTACGGCTTGTAACTGTAGTTACAGTAGCAACTATGGCCAGTACCTACACGGCATAGAGCCGTAGTTACGGTATTGGCTATGGCCAGTACATACACGGCTTGGAACCGTAGTTACAGTAGTAACTATGGCCCGTACTTACAGCTTAGAACCGTAGTTACAGTAGTAACTATGGCCAGTACTTGCACCGCATAGAGCCGTAGTTAGGGTCTTGACTATGGCGGCTTGGAACCGTAGCGACAGTAGTAACTCTGGCCAGTACTTACCCGGCTTGAAACCGTAGTTACAGTAGTAACTGTGACCCAATATTGGGAGGATGAAATCCTCTTTAATGGCCACACATGCAGAGCACACAGCACACAGAGAATATTGTTCTCTGCACATCGTCCTCCTAGAGCTAGAAGTCTAGTACTAGGAGCGGTAAATATAACGATATAGCGCTACTGCAACCATACCATGCGTTTACCGGGAGCGGGAGCGAGAGCGCTGCCCTCACCGGTTGAGTTAAATAATGAAGCTTAACAGTACATGCAAGGTGTTAGCCAAGCGGCTGCTGCTAACAATCAAGCAACCAGGTCAGAACACAATGTTAAGACCAGATAATTAGCTTCTAAGAGAGAGAACAGCCCGCGTAGAACCGTAGGCCATGGTTACAGTAGTAACCGCACCTGCAGAGCACAGCACCCGCAGTGAAGATTGTTCTCTGCATATCGTCTTAGTACTAGGAGCAGTAATACGGCGAAATAGCGCTACTGCAGTCAAACCCTATGTTACTGGGAGCGGGAGCGAGAGCGCTGCCCTCACCGGCTGGGTTAAATAATTAAGCTTAACAGTCTATGCAAGGTGCTAGCCAAGCGGCTGCTGCTGACAATCAAGCGACCGAGTCAGAACGCAATGTTAAGACCCGAATAATTAGCTTCTATGGAATAGAAAGTACTTACCTTAGTACTTACCTCTCTGCATCTAAACGAAAAAATGTTAATATGACACTCTGTGCTTTCCATACTAAATTGAATGAGGGACGCAGCCAAAGCTGGGACTCGAATGCTAATGATAGCTCGGGCACAACGCCACAGCTTTCAAAAAGAGCATAAGGGCAACTTTATGGGAGAGGAAGCGGGAAGTAGCAAACACGGCAGCTGGAGATGGAGAGCCCCCACCTTCCCGACAGTTTACAATCAAAGATGCATTTGCCCGACAATGCAAACATGTTGGTGTTCCTTGCTCGAAATCTTTGAAAAACAGATTTGGATATGGCCTGTTGAGGCATCTGGGTCTTTGGACAGTGGACTGTACACTTGACTGTTGTTTTAAGGAGGGTTTCTTTGCTTGTGAGACAATGTGTGCTTATATTTATTTATTTATATATATATATATATATATATATTTATCTATCTATCTATCTATCTAGAGATATCTAGAGATATCTATCTATCTATCTATCTATAGATATATCTATCTATCTATAGATAGATAGATAGATAGATAGATGGATAGAGAGCTCTGTTTTCCAGCCTGAGTCTATTTAATTAATTGTTTTGGTTGTGTGTGATTTAATTAATTTATTATAATTTAATTAATTTGTTTTATTTATTATATATCATTTATATATTTTAATATTATTTCACATTTCATTTGCAATGTTGAATGTTCAATACAAAGTTCAGTTTGAAAGGATGTACTTGAATTATTATTATATATTATCATTATGTCAGTGGTCTAAAATTGTCTTGCAATGGTGTCGACAATATTATCGTTTATCGCAATAATTTCCAGGAAAATGTATCGTTCAACAAAATTAATTATCGTGACAGGCCTACAAATGACTATATCTTCACTTCTAAAAGGGGTACATTCATAATTTACTTTCTCAAAGCAATGATACACCTGTGAGTTGGATGTAGAAAATTCAGAATTGATATAAATGTTTTTATTTTAAAGTAAATTCAGATTGAACATAGTAAAAAATGTTAAATTATAGTGTCTGTCCAAAAAAAAAAACATTACTTATAGTGAAAACCACCCTTGAATGATGGGATGAAAGACATCCTTTTTCCGACAGGAACAGGAATTTGAAGGCCGGTTGTTGCGTCAAGTTTTGCATAAGAGTGTTAGCGCTTGGCGGATCGTGGGTGATTAGTGAGCCTGCTCGGTTTAAAGTTACCAAACTAGTTTAGTCGCGCCATAGGAACCCTCACAAAGCAGAAATGTCACCCCCCTTCCCCCGCCGTATTACGCAGGCCTGCAGGACAAAGGCACAGAAATGGCGAAAATCTAAAGAGAAACTTTTCTAACTCTAGAGGCACAACAAATGAAAGTGCTCTGTAAGGTGCTGGAAACACAATTGTATTGGCTAGAATTTATCGGACCTTTAAAACTTCCTAATATTGCAAGCCATATGGCTCAAACATTTATTGCTGTTAAGGATTTTATGTTTCTTGCCAAGTTAATTAATATATTTTTCTAATTGGAACACAAATAGTGATTCTAAAATACAATAATGACATAACAGATGTGCGTCAACCTCAATTTTAATTCCCTAAAGTAGCTACACGTTAATAGAGGACAAATGAACAAGAACAGCCTTTTTTGATGGGATTTAGCAGATGGATCTTTCCTCCACATGCAGCCAGAGTATGGGGTCTAGATGGGGTCTGGTGCTATAAGACCCTCTTGGCTTAACACCAGCAGGACTCGGGCCTCTCCTTTCACTCGGCTCTTTGTTTCACTTTATCTGCCCTCAGTTGGCTTAATGGTGTCCCAGTGAGGGCCAGCAGGCCTGAAGCTGGAGGGTTAGCACACAGCGTGAACAGAGGAGGAGGAGGAAGGAGGAGAAAGAACATGGTCCACACTCTAAACGGACATGGCTGCCATTCATTTATTCACAATGTGTCTTAGAACCTACAAGGTTTTGAATGGCACAACAGAAACCCTCTCGCTCAACCATCCGTCCAGCAGAAATTCCTTGTGTTCTTTATTTTACAAACAGAAGAATCTGCTAAAGGAATTCCTTGAATTCTTCCTTGAATGTCAGCAGACATCCGTAGACAGCTGTAGACTGCCAATCGTTCTGTGGTAAAAAAGGATTTGGCTATATCTGTTTTTTGGCTAATAGAACAATTCAGTTGTTAAGTTGTGTTCGCAACAGGCAGTTATTAAGACGATGTATTGGCTCTTTGTAAATAATTGTTGGGATTTGTTTGTTTTAATTGTTGTTGGCTTTAGTTTTCAACCACAAAAGCCACAGTAGTAGCCTTTAGCAGTTTGCTTCACCCGACAAAGGTCAGCACAGCTGAGAACACGACTCTTCAGCTCTGCAGAACCAATACACAGCACCCAGCAGCCGAGGACCTTCACAACAAGCCACACAATTCAGCTTGCTAGCGTTAAGATTTCAGTATCTATTATAACAGCAGTTCTTACTTTAAACACAGAAACTAGGGATTGGCAGAAAATAAGGTGACATACATAGACAATGTTGATACGTTTTTTATTTTCACATGAGAAATTAGTCCTTATAGGTTATAGCACACCCGGTTTTCTGTTCTCCTCTCAATGGTTTTTATAAACGTGTTTTTGATAGATGCCTAAAGTAAGGGCAGTTGCATACAACGACTGAAAAGATATTCATGTTTGTTGTACAAAGTAAAAATAAGTCAGTAAATACCCAACCTTTGAATGTCTTAAGCTTCTTTGTGTCTTAAAAACTTTTACTTTTGAGAAAAACGTGTACTACAATCGTCTGTTGGCCACAGAGCTGATCTCCGCAATATTCTGCAATTCCATGATAAAATCTCATAGCTCTTTGTCGAAGGAGCCCTTGTCATGATAACTTCATAATCACTGCAACACTCTATTTTGCGCTGGCTATTTGATGATTTTTCCATTTGACTCTGGCTTGCCATGAAACTAGTTGGCCCCTGAAACAAGTGAATAAACTGAAGGTCTTCTGACTGTTTGTCAGAAAGAAAAACAATATCTGAAGAAGCCACTTTTTGAAATTGTGATGCATACTTTTTTCTTTTTTCATTTTCTGACGTATTGCAGACGAAACAGGAAACAGTAATTCCATCAATAAAAAAAGAGAATCAACTGATAAATGCAAATCCTTTTCTGCAGAAGAGTACATTGGGTGTGTTTCCTACAGTGAGTGATACAATTGGGTCTTTGGGCTACTCAACTATTAATGGAACCTGTTAGCACTACAGTGTTTGCTACAAGCAGGGTGTAAACAGAATAGCAAGTCAGCACTAATACCACACTGCTGACAGTGACACTAACATGGCAATGATTAGCAGTTTGAGAAGGATGTCTTCAGTGTTACATGGAAAAATCCTGTCTCCACATCCTCCAGTTCAAATCCTGCTCAAATCAAATGTGAAACGAAGTGCACACAAAGAGGATTTCTGCAAATGAGTGTGAACCTACCAAACCCGAATTAGTTAGCGCTCTCTCAACAGCGCCCCGGGGCTCTGAAGGTGTGATTCTCTTCCTTAAAGACCACCTGCTCCCTGACTCCAGCTGCTGCTGTACCAAGCAGCCAGCCTCAGCTACACCATGTCCATAGGTTCACTGTTGTTGGTAAGAAGGCTTTTCTTCCCAACACACTCATAATGTTTGATCTCTATGGGGCCTTTATGTTAAAGTAGGGTTTGTCCCAATTCAAAACCTTACAAATACATCTAAATATTTGAAAGATTTTTTTTAAGAAATGTTTAATGGCCTTTCCAGTAGGGCTGTGCATCTTCACTGGTCTCACGATTCGATTACGATTATCCTGTCACCGATTCGATTCGATATCGTGATGCATCCAATAGGGCTGTGCATCTTCACTGGTCTCACGATTCGATTCGATTACGAT
>CALSBZ010037135.1:4749-15918 GCA_943591055.1 Gobionotothen gibberifrons | reverse complement strand
ATACTTATACATATATTTACTGGTTTATCGTGACACGTAGTAAGTACAGGTAACTCGCTTTGGTTTATATCTAGTCTTTATTAGCCGGCTCTTTCTGCTAGGCTAACTTTGCTGAGTGGCTAACGCTCAGGTGAACGGAGAGGATGCTGGAGTCCATTAAAGTCACAGGTAATCTGCATGTATCTTCTCTTTCTGTTGAGTTTAGTGACTGTAGCTGGAAACTAAATCACCTGGAGGAGTCACTACATATCAGGGACAAGGATTACATACATGTAATATACCTTTGTAATAGCAAGGAGGTCAATTAAAGCTACCTGTGTACCAACAACTAGCTAGTTAAATTAGCTTAATAGCTTAGGCACATTACTATGTACCAACAACGAGACACACACATCATGAAGTAGAAGTACTCAAGTAAAAGTAGAAGTACTCAGATCTTGTACTTGAGTAAAAGTAGAAGTACTCAGATCTTGTACTTGAGTAAGAGTATAAGTACTCAGAGCTTGTACTTGAGTAAAAGTAGAAGTACTCAGAGCTTGTATTTGAGTAAAAGTAGAAGTACTCAGGTCTTGTATTTGAGTAAAAGTAGAAGTACTCAGATCTTGTATTTGAGTAAAAGTAGAAGTACTCAGGTCTTGTACTTGAGTAAAAGTAGAAGTAATCAGATCTTGTACTTGAGTAAAAGTAGAAGTACTCAGATGTTGTTCTTGAGTAAAAGTAGAAGTACTCAGAGTGTAGTAATACTCTGTTCGGAGTAGAAGTACACAGTAGCATACAAAGCAAAATGTACATAAGTCTATTAATCACAACTGAACATTTTTGATGAAAGCACTCTTATTTTGCATTTACCTTGTTTAGTATGTTAGAGCAAATGTAATGTAATGACACTTTGATAGTGTCTTACATGTGCTCTATACATAAGCGTATGGCCTTACCTAGAGTACATGTCAGTACTCGGTATAATATATATATTGTGTCTTTTAGTGCCTATATTACTGTATCATAGGCATTTGTGTTGTTAAGAGTTATGGCTGACTCAGTGCTGACTCATGCTGATTAATGCTCTTCGTCTGCTTTCAAATTCACACTAGTGCCTTGCTCTGAGTAATGGTGATGTATGAACAGCAGGCGCTTCAGTATTGATTGATTTTGTAGTTGGATTGTAGTTGTTTTCTCTCATATGATTTAAGGTAACTAACTGGCAGGGAATGTCTTGAAATAAAACCCCCAGGAGATGCTTGGTTGTTTACGTCCTTGCCTACAGTATGAAGTGATATAAGACTATCATTTGAGGTTGATCTGAATGATGAGATAACCAGCTGAAGTGTTAGATAAGAGTCGAAGCTCCAATGAGTCCTCTTCTCTCTTCCATTCATTACTGTGCTGTCGTCATTACTTCCTGTCTGTGGCTGCATGGATTCTGCCTCAGTGCTCCTGTCCAAACTCTATCCTCTCTCTCTGTGATGACCATGTTCCAGGTCACCTTACTGGAAACTCTGACTCCTGAGCGTTCCTGCCAGGCTCTGGAATCATTCACTCTGAGATAGAAGACACTCAAGAAACTGAGTCAGGGATTATGTGTGTCAGAAAACACCGCTCTGAAAGACAGCCAGCATGTGGGAAAAGGAAGTTGTAACTTGCTTAGAGAAATGCTAAAAAATAGTGATTGCAAATGTTGGTTTCTATATTTATCCCCTTGTTCTTTTAGCTTGTCGTTGCTACAGATCTAATTGTGTCCCTCTTTGATAAGAGGATCAAGCTGTCTGTGAAACTGTCTGATCCTAGCAGCTCACACTTTCACTGTCTTCGCTCACTGGTGTCTCGTCTCCCTTCTTTCAGAAAGACTGCACTGGCCTGAAGTAGAAATGTCCAAAAAGTACATCCTGAACTCTGCTGACAAGGCGCTGAGTCCGGGCCAAGTTTACCTGGAGAAGATTTCCTCCAGCGTCCTCAAAGACCTTTTCAGCAGCGGCAGCTACAACGCCCTGCTGCAGGCGGAGGAACAAGAGAAGAAGAGTCCCAAGCACTTCAAGAGGCCAAAAACATCTTTAAAATGCGGCGCCACGGTAACAACCAGAAGAAAAGCCCAAGGCAGCACGGCTCCGAAAAAGTGTCGAGCACCAGATGTGGGCGTTAAACCAGCGCAGACAAACCGAGTCCTCTCAGGAAACCTGTCCAAACCAGCTCGGAACATCGCAGTAGTGGGAAGTACGATGGGTTTGAACCCTCGTACGGCCCCACAGGTCAGGAAGACCCTGAGTTCCCCTCGCACTAAACTCCCCTCGCTGCACAAAGCATCCGTCACACGGGAAGTGGAGAACACCAAGAGGCTCTGCATCCTCTCCGCCATCAAGCCGTCCAACGTGGAGAAAGAGAAGGCCAAGTTCTTCAAGTCTGACTTCAACTATAACCCGCAGTTTGAGTACAGCAACCCGGTTCCTCCGCTGGTTCTGGCCCGGCACAGCATCGCCTCCGATCGCTTCCTCACACAGGTAACGTTCTCTGTCTTTGTTAGAATCATGCTTTTTCGACAAAATCTCCATATAGATGAGAGTAACACATGCGTCACTTCCGGGCAAAAATAACGGCTCCGCCCACTTTTGGGGGAAAACAAAGCTGTCAGTTGAACGGCGGTTAATACAAATTCTGAAGTTTTTGCCAATCCGATCAGAAATGTAAGAAAACCGGAGATTTTTGGATCTTCAAAGAGCCCGATCCCAATGGCCAGACAGGCAAACAATTGCATTAAGCCATTAGAATTCGACGTTCGGGCTCGATATATGGTTAAATATAGCAGTAGGCTATCGATTTTCATAGATGAGTGACTTTACGGCCCCGCCCACTTTTGGGGGAAACAACGGCTGTCATTTGAATGGCGATCGAGCCTGAAGCCACAGAGATCTTCTGTTACTGTCCTTTCTTCTTAGAGGAAGTTCAGAAACACGTAACTCTGGATTTGTTTTAATGTTTGAGGTGCAATAAACGACACAGCAGCTTTTTGGCATCATAAAACAATTATTTTCCGCCTCGCTCTCGAGAGTAACAGCTGGCGAAATGACAGCCCCGCCTGCTGCTTTTAATTTAACCAGCTTTTAATATAACTCGTCGTTTTCCAATGATTACATGTAATTGTTTGCCTGTCTGGCCATTGGAATCGGGCTCTTTGAAGATCCAAAAATCTCCGGTTTTCTTACATTTCTGATCGGATTGGCAAAAACTTCAGAATTTCTATTGACCGCCGTTCAACTGACAGCTTTGTTTTTCCCCAAAAGTGGGCGGAGCCGTAATTTTCTCCCGGAAGTGACGTAGGTGTTACTCTCATCTATTCGGACCTTTTCTAAAAATTCTGACTTTTTCTAAAAATTCTGACATTTTCGCAAAATTCTGACATTTTCCAAAAATCTAAACATTCTGACTTTTTCTAAAAATTCTGACTTTTTTTTAAATGTTTGACTTTTTCTAAAGTGTCTGACTTTTTAGCAAAATTCTGACCTTTTCTAAAAATTCTGACTTTTTCCAAAAATCTAAAAATTCTGACCTTTTCTAAAAATTCAGATTAGCTCCACGTCAGAAATGATCATGCTTGTCATATGTCTCTCTCCATAGAGGCTGAATCATCATGTTAATCACATAGCTATCATATGCCTCAAACAGTCCTGATGCTCTTCTAGGTAATCACACATCCTGTCATGTTCACAGCTACAGTTGGGATACCTTTGTTAGCATGTTGCTCTCATGTTGGAAGAGGACATTCAGGATTTTCCCAACAGTCTCTTTGGAACATTTCAGTTATTTTTTCTTGGGTTGTTCGGCTAGGCGAGAGCAATAACAGCCGTAACAAATAAGCTTTATTGAAATGCTTTAAAATATCTTCCAAGTGGACTGTACCCACCTGATTGAGGCAACACACAACATGTTTTCTGTATTTTAACAATAGCTTAAGAAAGGATTTTCTCTGGAGAGGGAGGAGACCAAAACAGAGCTAAGAGTGAAAATTGGACGTGCATTCATGGGTTTAACTTGTTGTAAAGTTCCCCCCTGAGGTTTCCAATAACTACCATCAGGTTGGGCCCATTCTTACTGATCATTATCCCCAGTCTTTGTAATGCTTTGAAAGTAAAACTGAAGACCTTGCTTGTACGCTGCACGAACAGAGAAAGTACATTTGGTCACGAGGTGCAGAATGACACCAATTTGGGCCAGAAGCAGTGACACATCATTCATCACATCTAACATCTTCCCTGGTGCATTAGTTCAGTGCTGAGGCGGCTGGTCTCAGATCTGCAGACCGAGATCTCAGAGACTTCCTGCCAATGCTGTTTAACGTCATGGAGGATCCGAGCTGATTCAGAGAGAGTGGTTTACCTCAGAGAAAGGGAAGGTGGGTGGGATGATGAATTCATTCAGGATACAGAGGACTTTATTAAGCAAACACTGGAGGATGTGTCATTGGGCTTCTTAAGACAACATTAAGATGTCAACACATGTTTTGCCACATGCACAAAAGCTACTAGGTAGTTGTTGGCAATGGACATCTATCCCAGGCTCTTCCAGGAGTTATAATACAATATACTTAATAAATACAATTTAAATAAATAAAATAAATAAATTACATTAAAATACATTAAAAATAAAATAAATAAATTAAAATGGTGCAAATGACCCAATGGAGCAAGTAGAAAAGCTGGAATATGCGAAATAGGTAGATAAAATAGTACATACTGTATGTATGTTGGAATAAACTACTGCATGTGTGGACTGCAAACAGATTTATATGCTATAAACAAATGAAGATAAAGACACTTTTCCCACATCAGGCATTTACCAGCCACATTAATAATCATGTTAGATAAGTAACACTAAAGCTGTAGAAGAATCACACCAAAAAAACACAATAATTAAATTGTATATTCTGAATAATCCTCCACAAATGAAAGGAACGAGAGGTGCAGAGTGAGATGGAAAACAGTGGTGTTGGGTTTCAGGCTTTTTTTAGAAAGTCGTGCACAGACACAGACAAAGGAACGCGTGAGAGGAAGATTTCAACAAGAAACGCAGTGAAACGATCCCGTGGAGGGGGATGCCTTCTTCCTGGAGTCTGCCCTAGTTTGGCATGCTTTAATATTTCTGCGATGCCTTTTCAAAGAGCACTGTCACTTTAATCTCATGTGTCTAACAGAATGATAATCAATCAGTGGGAATAGAAGGCATTCATTAGAGTTCACTGTAATGAAGCAGCCCGTACATTAATATTCAGCATGATTTCATTCATTGTAAAGCCAGACTGTGCGCTAGAGTTACACAGGAACTTTAATGAAATGACATTATAAATTAGTGTGAAGCCGGACTAATGTCAGGAATCACTCTCTACATACTGGACATAAAAACACCATCTACAGTATCTCTTAAAGGTTATATCATGCTGTAAATAAATGATATCACTGGAGATGTGAGGAGCTGGCTTTACTTGACTTCATTTATTCTATTTTGCTTTATTTCCTTCGGTTTATTTTTGTTATAAGTCCAGTTATCATTTCTAAATAAATGCCACCTTAGTTTCACTTACTCCTTACCTATCGACCTGCTTCTTACACATCTCCTAAAGGCTCAATTTACTGTAATTATAAGAAGAGCTAGACTGATACATTTGCCAGTTGTTTAAAGATTTATTGGGGATATACTGGTGTAAGTTCACAGTCTTTGTTGCATATTAAGTACCAAGAAACTGCAGAAACAGAAATACAAAACCAGTTTGGAGGTCATTTAGAAACTGTGTCTTTATTTAAGTTTGTCCAAAAGGAGCACAGACAAGTTTACTTTTCAATTGTCAGATGTCCAGATCTGTATGTGTCGCGTCTTAAAAATCAAATAATTGGTTGAACTCTAATCTTATCTAAATCGTAGTAATCTGATGTTTTAAACTCTCCCAACATGTATAGTCATCGTGTAGCTATTAGGCATTAAGAGAGGTGGTATCAGTGTACAAATGAAAAGAGATGTTGGGTTTTATTGTCAATAAGAGCAACTTAAAAAAAAGGAAATGTACCCAGTATAGAGCCCTGAGGAACCCCATAGGATGAAGAGGAATCGACAACTCCTCTACTTCCCATAGTTCGTCGTTAAAAAGTTGTAGTATTTGTCTTTTCTATAAGTGTCGGGTCAAAATTCTTAAAAATAAAATAATGGGTTGAACACTTATTTTAGCTCGATCATTGTAATCTAATGTTTTAAACTCTCCCAACATGTATTCATAGACATTCTTTGGCTATTCTAAGAGAGAGAGAGATGCTCTAAGAGAGGTGGTCTCAGTGTAATAATGAAATGAGATGTTGAGTGTTATTGTAAGTAAGAGCAACTTAAAAAAATAAAAAGAATGTACCCAGTATAGAGCCCTGAGGAACCCCATAGTTGGTCGTCAAAAAGTTGAAGTATTTGCCTTTTCTTCTGTATTTGTTTAATATCTGTCTGACAGTCTGGGTTTCTTGCTATCTCATATAGCTTCTCATCAGCACACCTTGCAGTTATTGCCAAGTCCTTTATGTCTGTTGTAACTTCCTTTATTGAAGGCAGTAAAATAATTTGTTTATTTGCTTCCGGACAAAAGTTAAGGACGAAATGTTTGACATTAAATGCTTTTATTTTGAAGTGCAAGTATGTATCCTTCTCGTTCGAGTGAAATTTCCCCGTCGACTACCGTTCTTGTTGCAAACTGTTACAATAATATAATGTAACAACGTTCAGTTCGGACTAGACTCGCTTTGTTTTTCTTTCTAAGCTTTCATTACGCAACAATGTCCTCAGCATCACCAGCAGTACGTTTCCTCCTCTCTTCAGGCGGTGAACATCATGGAGTTGGCTCTGCAGAGATACGGCAGCTATGAGAAGTTTGAACAAGCCACCGGAGGAAATCTGCTGAGCAAGAGTCGCGTCTGCCACAACGTCAAGAAGTACATGGAGAAGGAGGGCTGTGTGGGGGAGGTACGGGGAGAAAAACACATGCATTTACTTTTACATTTGCACAATCTTATGGCGTTTGTAGTTTGATTTCAACTCCACCAAACACAGTTCTGACAGTTCCCACTGCAGGTCATTTAACATAAAGTCAAAAAGTTGGATGTCAGGAGAATCTTCATGCTTCATCACAAGCATGAAGATTCTCCTGACGATCTGAATCAGACTTTTGCGCCACTTTAAATCCAATTTCCATCTTGAATGAAGGATATTCTGTGTTCATGTATTATATGCCTTGCAACATTACATCCTTACTACTTTTTGCATCATTCTACTAATTGAATATGTAATTGTGTTTCAAAAAATGTCTCTGCATGTGGTGCGAACACACGATTAGTGTTATTTTAAATGAATTTAAATCATGAATTACTCCAGTTGCATTTTTGCACTTGTTCTGAAGTCATTAAGAGGCTGTTGTTTGTAGCCTGGTGTCTTTGGGTGTTGTTCTGGATGCTGACATGATATCAGATCAGCAGACAGCAGCGTCACAGCCAATCAGCTCCCGGGAGAATCAGACCTTGCAAAAAACCAGTCGCTCCCTGAAGTCATCCTGCACTTTGCTTTATGTAACCACCAACAAAGACACGTTACATCACCGGGTTATTAATGGCCCACTGAACACATTACACGACACACACACACACATACACACACATCGAGCATCCTTGGGAGAGTCTTAATAGGTTTAGACAGTGAAGGAAATACAAGAGAGGGAATAGCATTCAAGGAGAAACCAAACAATAAACTCTTTCTGGACCTATCGTGTTGAGCCGAGCTACAAATGTTTTTCTGTAACCAAGATTATATGTTCGCAGTCTGCATAGACACAAGGACAACGTCAATTTAATCTGCCACTGATGTATTCATGGACATTATTTGAATACATGTCCGCCTACTCAGACATTTTATTAACACATAACAGGCAGGAGAGAGTCACAAGAACACAAGCTTTGTAACTATACCTAATAAGACACTTATTATCATCAGTTGTCTTGCATTAGGTGCTAATATCGCTAGTGCTAAGTATGTGTTGATAGCTTTATTGTTGCTTCTGGGGCTTTTATTTTGGAAACAAGCCTTCCTGAGCTTCCTGTTAGGATACTTCACTGATGTTGGGAAGTTGTGGAAGTGGACTGGACAGGTTATAGGATAATATACAGCCTTTATTTTACATGTAATTGTGAGTGTATGGTTGATGTGCCTCCGGGGGTAAAAGACTGTCCCCCAATCAGAGGGTTAGGGTTTCTCTCCCTGGCTCCTACGGTCAACATGTCCAAATGTTATTGGCCAAGAAACTTAACTCCAAATTGCTTCTGTAGAACAATTGCTTTGGTTTGAAGCATCAGCTAAACTGAACTCTTATGTGTGATGGAAACTTCTGAAGCAATTGGAGTCAGGACTCAGAGAGAGACACGAGGAGAGCTGGAGCTTTGATGGCAAACACTGACGGTTTATTTGGAGCTTCGGCCGGAGAATTCACACGACATGTCATGAGCCACGAGTTGACCACAGGTTGAGATGCCACAATCAATTCAGAGGGTTCTCCTTCACTAGATAGACTAAACAGCTGGGGACTCTGAATCAACTTTAGTTCTCGGTTATGGCTAGAGGATCTTACACCTCTGGGTCATCTACACCCCGAGAAGGATGTGTTCGAGGTGTCCCACAACAATAACTATCTCTGACCGAAAGTTGCCCGGTCACAAACTGGTAACAACAACAAAATGCTAGGGCAGCCCCTCTTTAAGGGAGATAGCGGCTGTCCAAGGCTGAGCATCGATGTCAGAGGGCGAACCCCATAGGATGAAGAGGAGTCGACAACTCCTCTACTTCCCATAGTTGGTCGTTAAAAAGTTGTAGTATTTGTCTTTTCTATAAGTGTCGGGTCAAAATTCTTAAAAATAAAATAATGGGTTGAACACTTATCTTAGCTCGATCATTGTAATCTAATGTTTTAAACTCTCCAAACATGTATTCATAGACATTATTTAGCTATTAGGCTCTAAGAGAGGTGGTATCAGTGTAAAAATGAAATGAGATGTTGGGTTTTATTGTAAGAAAAAAAAGCATAATGTACCCAGTATAGAGCCCTGAGGAACCCCATAGTTGGTCGTTAAAAAGTTGTAGGATTTGCCTTTTTCTTTTCTTCTATAATGAGTCGTCTGACTAACTTTGATTTGTTTAATATCTGTCTGGTAGTCTGGGTTTCTTGCTATCTCATATAGGAGGACAGGACATGCAGGGCAAATGATTCCCTGACATGATGTAATACGGTGTATGACGTTAAACAGATCGTGGTGCAGGTGACGGAGGACCTGCTCTCCAGAGCCTCCATGACGGTGGTGAACAGCCGCCCGACCCTCACCATCAACATCTGCAGCGCCAGAGAGCACTGGCTGGAGGGGATGCTGCGGCACGAGATCGGTGAGGGGTTATTCTATATGTGGGGTCCTGGAGGACAATAATGTACTTAGATTTCCCCGCAGTTTGAATTCACATCTTCTAATTCTCACTTCCTTAGAAAAGACAGAAGGCTGTCTCTTTGACCATTGTTAGGATCGATGTCCAGGAACTCATTATTTCATATAACTGATGGCAAGAAATGGAAATACTCAAGTACAAGTTTCTTAAAGTTGTGCTTGAGTACAGTTATTGAGTACATCTACTTAGTTACTTTACACCACTGAGGATTTACAGTATTAAGATGTTGTTTGCATGTACAGTGTTACAAACAACTAGATATTGTTTACACAACGTGCATTATGAGTGCTCTCAGAAACACCCTGTCTCCTTCCTCCAGGCACTCATTATTTCATTTAACTGATGGCAAGACATGGAAATACTCAGTAAAGTACAAGTATCTTAAAATGTTGCTTAAGTACAGTTCTTGAGTACATCTACTTAGTTACTTTACACCTCTGAGGATTGCACTTTGAATTGCCTTGTGTTGAAAAGTGCTATAAAACTAAACTGGCCTTACCTAGATTGTCTGCATGACGTGCATTTTGAGTGGTTTCAGAAACGTCTCTCTCCCTCCTCCAGGAACTCATTATTTCCGCGGTCTGAACAACCTGCAGCAGCCGTGGAGCAGCGCGTCGGCCCGCAGGAGGCTCAACCTGAGGCCCCTGAACCCCACAGAGGAGGGTCTGGCCAGCCTGCACAGCGTCCTCTTCAGGAAGGACCCCACGCTGTGGAGAGCAGCTCTTCTTTACTACACCGTGCACCAGGCCAGCAGCATGTCCTTCTGCCAGCTCTTCCACTGCCTGGGGGGCTTCCTGCAGGACCCCAACACCCGCTGGGACTACTGTGTGAGGGCCAAGAGGGGCCAGAGGGACACCAAGCAGCCAGGTGAGGGTCCTTAAACTACTACATTACATCATCTCTGCTCCATAGCTTCTCTTGGACAGCTGGACTTAGAATCACACTGTACATTTATAATCAATCGATATTTAATATTCCATTCCTCAGATACACGGGCCGTTTCTCAATCTCGAGGATGCTGGCTTGGTAGTCGCGTACTTCCAAGTCACTTCCTTCAGAAACTAAGCAAGTATGCTTCCAAGCCACGGCTTCGGAAAACGAAGAAGAATGGAACAGGCTAACAAGTGTGCCACTCTCTCTAACGCTTTCAACATAAACTGTACCGAAAATAAATCCCTCACGATGTCTATCTAATTATGAACTTGCTTTACTTTCACGGGACACATTTTTGGTGATAACAAATGTAACAAAGTCACATATTTACCAACACATGTCCAAACCAAGGACGCGGCCTCGGTGGAATTCCAAGTATGCTGGACATTGGAACAGTCCTTCAGCGGCACTCGATGACGTAGCATCCTTGAAGTATTGGCTTGGAAGCCAAAATCCTCGCGATTGAGAAACGGCCAGGATCCCACCATTCATTAAAGTCAGCCTGAAGCATCCTTTGTGCTCCAGTCAGTCCTCTCAGTGAACACAGAGCTGATCCCAGATCAGATGCACGCTTTTCTCTCAGTGATCCTGATGTTATGTTCAATGTTTGTTCTTTGTTTTCCATGTATTGTGTCTTGATATTTTGTACAATGCCGTGTCTTTTGATACTGCTGCGACGCTAACATCTTCTTCTTCATCTTCTTCTTCTTCTTCTTCTTCTTCTTCTTCTTCTTCTTCTTCTTC
>CALSBZ010037121.1:0-17580 GCA_943591055.1 Gobionotothen gibberifrons | reverse complement strand
TGACGCTTTTTTCTTTGTGTTTTAATGGTAAATGGTCTTAGATATACGGTACTTTTTCGTAATAATAAAGGTAATTTTCCGTATTTTAGCTTTTCTTCATCATTTTTTAAAGATAATTATCCTGTTTTCTAGAGGTGTATGACTCTATTCGAACAAATAATATATGTTAAAAGAAACAATCTGAGTAACATTTAAAGAGATACAAAGGTTTTTAAAATCCTCTGACACTGCAGTTAACCAGTCCCAGTTAAAATCTCCAAGTAGCACTATTTCCTTGTAGTCTAGTTGCGATAAAATATTTGCTAGCGAAGACAAGGAGTATTTGACAGCTGAGGGGGGTCTGTAACAGCCCACCACCGTGACCTGTTGACCCTTTGCCACTTCTATATTTAAGGCTAGAAATTCAAATTGCTTATTGATAGATTTGGAAACTAGAGTGGTTACACTGAACTTATTCTTAACATAAATGGCAACGCCACCACCTTTATTAGGCCAGTCGGTACGATACACATTATAACCATTTAAGGCAATGTCAGAGGCCAAAATAAATTTAATTAGCCATGTTTCTGATAAAACAATGACGTCAGCGTCAGTCGAGCTTGCCCAAATGCGGACACAATCTAGTTTACCTAACAGACTGCGCACATTCAAGTGGATGAAACCCAACCCAGACCTAGCTTTAAAATCAGCAGGAGTAGCGATCTGACTACTACTACTGTGTTTGGTTGCACATTTCCTGATAGCAATAATAACAAGAAAACCAGACATCTTTTCCTCTTAAACGACACACATACATTGTCATCTAATTTAGAATCACCAGCAAAGTCTGTGAAAGTGTGATTTGAGCTTAAGAAGCAGTCCTGAAGAACCATCATCACAGGAAAACAAAAAAGACAAACATATTTTGTCGAGCAGATTGTCTGTGACAAGGCAACCGGTAATTGTTTGTGAATCACATCCGAACCTTTGCAGGGGATGCCCACTGCGGGTGGCAGAACAGACCTGAATTCAGTAGATTTCTCAGAATGACTAGAGATCCTCTCATAGTCCAAAACAGTTAGCAGGCACAGCAGAATCCCGACATGGGCCATTCTCCCAGACCAGCACACCAGGCACGTGCACACATAGACATCAAAGTGGGCTTGAGCCCCTGCCCTTTTTCTTCCTCCAGAGAAAGTGCCCTTTTCAAAAAAAAATTATAAATGAATATATATATATACTGCTGTTTGCGCACAGTTTCCCTTTCCAACAATATATTGATTGAATACAACATTAAAATATCAGGTCGGGAGATTAGACTGTGAAGTTCCGTAGCTCTCCCTCCCTCCACGTCTCCTGCACAGCTGTGCGGACATCGGCAGTCACTTCAGACAGACAGGTAGCAGCACCTCCCACTTTACTGTCCCATGTTATGCCAGCTTTTCTTGGCTTGTTTTGAAGGTGAGTGGTGATGAACATATTACTAAACTGCCAGTGCCTGCCTCTAGTTTACAGCTAATTAGTTAAAAGACAATAACACATAGTTAACTAAGGTAGGCTACTAGCTAATTGATAAGTTAGCTCAAGGTTTAGCTCAGGCAATTTATCATGGGCATACAGGCTAATGTAGCCTACTGTACTTAAGGCAGTGGTTCTCAAACTTTTTATGTCGGGCCCCCCCTTTGGAGAAAAAAAAAAGTCGGGCCCCCCCAACACAAATAGTCAGGCTCAGTGGCGGCGCCAGAGATTTATTTTGGGGGTGCTGTGGGGTAGCTTGACGTTTCATAGAGGGTGCTTAAACATTTAAGGTTTCCCATTAATGTACCGGGCGCTACAGTGGAATTTTCTACTGCAACAATCCTCCCGCATATACACAGTGTACCCGCGACTGTTACAATGAAGGCTCGATAATCAGCTCACGGCATATAGGTGTAAGCAGGGGTAAAGTGCTATTTTTATAGATGGTGTGTGGACCTTACATAGGGGGGTCCGGGGGCAAGCTCCTTATGGCTCCTTATGGCTTATGGTGCTCGCTAACAACAACGATCTCCGGTACCGGTGCGCTCTCTCTCTCGCGCACACAAAATGGCTCGTTCCACACACACACACACAGAGCCGAGCATTAATGAACCACAGAGACCCAGACGTAATAGTACTGTACTGCATCATATTATTTTCGAATCAATAATTTTTAAAATTATGATTTTTTATTTTTATTTTTTTAATAATAATTTTTCCTCCTGGTCTCTCGCGCCCCCCCTGGCATGCCTCGGCGCCCCCCCAGGGGGGCGCGCCCCCCACTTTGAGAACCACTGACTTAAGGGGAGACACTAAAGGTGAATACAGTAAAATGTGTATCTAATGACGTCATCACAATCGCCACATTGATATGCAAATTAGGCGTTAACTATGCCTAATTAAAATGCGCTAATTTGCATGCAGTTACCAAGGCAGGCATTGCAGGTGAAAAGGATAAAACAAAAAAACACATCACCTCACAACTTCCCCAGACTTAAGTCAAGTCAGTATTTTCCCCTGAAATGTTATGTTTAAATGCAGATTAGCTTTAAATCTATAGATGAATTCAGACATGGTAGTAAAACGAACACCATTTATATGTGTTTCTTGGAAGTTTTATTTCCTTTGGAGTGAAAGAAAACATGGAAGCAAAATAGACCCAAATAACAAGTATATGAAAAAAACGATCTTTTTGCCTGAAATGTCCTTAAACAGTAACTTCATCATTTAGATTGTTGGCTGCTCATTTAATAACTATTAATTGTACTAGTTTGTGCTCTTGTGCATTGTGAATACTAAAGAAGACCATTGTCTCTGTGTTAGCTGATCATTTTGTAGAATTATGTTGAGTGGGCCTAAACAATTGCGTGAGTGTGAGGGTATTCAAATAAATTGGTCAGTAAGTCAGAGATGTGCAACTATATTTAACTTTTTGTTTTAACTTTTTTTTTTATAAATGATTATGGGAAGTGCCCTTTTTTTTTCTCACTTGAGCACTCGCCCCCCAAAATGTCTGTGCACGTCCCTGCAGCACACAGTATCCGCGATGTTCCTGGGGCAAATCAGCACAGCAGCAAAGGGCAGGCGAAAGCAGCAGCGTGGAAGCGCTCCGGTCCCTCCGCGGTATCCCCAGGGTGAAAGGTCTCCTCGGCAAGCAGCACACGACACCGCAGCACACGACAGGCGGGAGCAGGCCTCCGCAACAGCAGAACCAGGACAGGTGGAAAGCAGGCCCCAGTCGTGGTAAATCCTCCTCTGCACAGCAGCACACGCCCGGTGGAAGCAGGCCAAGCCCGAAGCGTGGAGCCACTCCGTCTCTCCGCAACGACTCCGGTGTAAAACCTCCTCAGTACAGCCGTACTCTACAGGTGGGAGCAGGCCTCCGCAGGCAGCACACAGGTGGAGCCGCTCCGTCTCTTCGCAACGTCTCCAGGGGAAAACCCCCTCGACACAGCCATACTCGACAGGTGGGACTGGGAGTGGGCCTCCGCAGACCGCAGACAACTAAAAACGACTAGTTGTTATACAAACTACTACTTGTATAAGCAGGGATGGCTAAATGTTTGTGAGCAAGAGAGCTAGATGCTAACAGATGCCAGATGCTAACAGGTAGTGGGAGCCTGTAAAAATTGCGACTGCCTCACGCGACTTCGACTAACCAATAACTGCAGGGAGACAGCAAACAATGCATTTTAACAATGTATTCTTAATTGTTGAACGGTATCAAGAACATGTATTTTCTTGTGCTAAATGGGTGAGCATACCATGGCTACCACAAATGTAGTCTTCCATTGCATATCCCATGTACAATTATCTTCCATGTCTTATAAACTGTGCTTAACTGGCCAACAGCTGCAATTCCTACACTTATTAAATATTTTCATCCATAAAACAATGGATATTAATATCCAAAAACACTACCAAAGTGCTCTCTGAAACGATATGCCTGGGATGGCTTGTGACCATGAAATGAGAAAAGGAAAACGTTGCCGTAGAGGTACACCAAATACATTGTTGGAAAGGTCTTGACCTGGAGAGCAACATATGTCAGTATGAAGATTCCACATGGCTCCTGCTTTGAAATACTGACCTTTGAACCTTGACCTCTGTGCATGTTTGAAGGCTTATAATTAAAGTGGACCTATCATGCTATATTTGAAGAATATATTGTAGGGCCATACCTATATAAAGTATATAAATATAGTTATTTTTTCAAAATACCAAACAGATCCTGCATTTTAGCCATGCCTCATTTCGCTCTATATGCTCTTTCCAGCCCTGTTTTTGCAGGGGGCTGATTCTGTGAGCTGCAGCTGACCACGCCCCCCTGCAGGAGAGGGGAGCGTGCTTTGAGATCAGCTGCTGGGCTGCAGCGGGGAGAAGAGGGGGAGAACAAGAGATCTCTGTCCTCCGTGTTTTATTCTTATATATGATTATATAGAGTCATTATTCATTTGTTTTAAAGCTCAATAAATAACAAAGAAGACCTTTGACCGGCACTTTTCTAATTTTGTCCGGAAGATTTAAACTTTAACAGACATGTTGACCGGCGGAAAAAAAACGAACTGAAACTCTGCCGCACGGTCCCCTCGTTCCTTGGAAGAGGCGAAGAGGTGGGTGTTTGTCATCTGCTGGTGGACTACCGGAGAGAATTACAGTGCTTGCCTCGACGGGGAGGGATTGCATTGCACAGGAGCAGGAGCAAACGCTTGCCTCGGGGAGGGAGAAAAAGAGCCACAGCGGAGAATAAACAGAAGGGCAACCATGACAACCATGTGCGGGAAGTCTTCTTCGCTGCTTTTGTGGCAGACTACAGCGCCACTTACAGGCCTGGCATATGTACTACCTACAGCGTCTCCAGCGCTTTCCAGCGGCAATGGCCGGCCGTGGCCCAACCTCTCATTCCCCTGATAGGTGGAGAGTTGGCCATATAGGCGGAGCTCCTCATTCCTGACGTCAGAGATATTTCAAATCTGTATCAGTCTGTATCAGATCCGTTGCAGCCCCGTTTTTAGAGATTTGGGCAGCTAACAAGCTCACATTAACAAAGCTAACATGCTGATGCTAAATGCATATGTTGCTAAGCTACATGTAGGCTAATTTGATTGTAGGATTGGACTCCTGTTGTGGCTGCGTGTAATTGTTTTAGACATTTCCCAAAAAATTCAGAGCGTTGTGAAGACAGAAAATTCACAGTGCGGGGGGGGACGGGGACGGGACCGTGAAGCAGCGGCTCCCAGCAGCACCCTGCTGCCACTAGCTAGTTTGTGGAATCGTGTGCGACTGTTTGTCTCTTGCCTTGAACAAAAACCCAGAATTCCAGGCTGTAAGAGGATTTCTGAATTTAACATGGCTGTGGTAATAGAGTGTAGCGAGTGGACAGCTGGAAATAAAAGGGACATCGCTTCATGGATGAGTTATCAGCTACAGATCACTCAGTAACACAGAGAGGACAAGGGACATACACAAAGCACACACAGCAAAGAGTAGAAGTAAAGCTGTGAAAAGGGGTATGAAAAGTGATAAAACACGAAACACCTTTCTGAAAAGTGTAATCCTTTTCTGTCTTTTTGAATGTACGGACTGGAACTAGCTGCTTCAATACATTCATTCTGTAACAGAGGCCAAACTACACCAATGTATCTCCATGTTGTAACGTCTCAGGTCTTCTGCTTTTCCCTGCTTTATTTATTGTTGAACTATTCCTACCACCTGTGTTAGCAGAGGGAGTGTGTGTTGTGCGCTGAAGAGGATGGATTGTGTGTGAGTGCTGGTGAGAGAGAAGCAGCTGGACACTCCTCTCTTCTCAAGGTCTACCTCTCCACCTATTGTTAGTAATTAAATCAATGTTGTAATGGCATAATTTAGCTTAAATGTTGATTTTATTGAAAAAACAGAAGTATTCACGCAAAATGTATGTTAAGCTTTTATTTTGAAATGACTTCCGCCAGAATCAGGGATACAAGTTTATTTTGAAAATCTATTCCGGAAGTTATCTCTGAAATACTGACGGAAGCTTGAACTCAACGTTAAACCAAACGTAAATATTATCAGCTGTTGTAATGAGAAAAAGTGATACAGGCGAGTGTGTAGAACCGAGGCGTGTTTAGTCATGTGTTAAATGTACGATGTAAATATCCTTTGAAAAAGTGTGTGCGGAAATAAGAGGACGAGCGGAAGTCATCAACAACAGAGATAGCGGACGGGAGGAGCCAAGCCTACTGTATTTAAGGAACGAAATATGTTTTGTTTGACCCTTCTTCTGAGCTCCACCTGAGGAGAACAGCTGTTCGCCTCTTTTCAACTCTCGCCTGCTTGTAACACCACCGCGCCTGATTTTTCATTAAAGTACCACCTTTTGAAACTTTAGTCGAGACTCACTGATCTCCTTATTTTAAAACTTTCTCTTCTGGACTGAGAATAACGGACATATCAACACTATATGCTATCATGACTTATTCTTTATTTCCCCATGCAACATTTATTCTGGCTCTTACTCTTAGCAGAGTTTGCTTCCGCAGCTTACAGAATACGTTTTTGTGTTCACAGTCGGAGGGAATGACAGAGAAGGGAATGTTGTAAGTCTAGAAAGGAGTAATAATCCTTTGAGAAGCTCCATCTCCATCACCATCATGATCTGCCTTCTTATCAACTAATTTCCGGACTATAAGCCGCTACTTTTTTCCCACGCTTTGAACATCGCGGCTTATACAATGACGGGGCTAATTTATGGATTTTCCCGTTAGAAACAGCAGCGTGATGAACTGACTTTCAGAGGGAAGAAAAGCAGATGGCCCGAACTAGAAAATGAGCTCGAAGACTGGGAGAAAACTGTATGTAAAAGTAGCAGTTTGCACATCATTGTGTGCGGGAGACACACCTCTGTCCACAGGCGCACGCTCTTGCCTTTTGAGTATGGGGTATAGAGAGCACACACACATCCCACAGCGGCCGCAGCTGCAGCGGAGCCCAGGACTGACAGCACGAGCACCGGCCACGGTTTAAAGCTGCTCCGGTTGGTGACCGACCTTCCCGCTCTTCCACATTCATTCTCTCCTGACAGGAGACTCTCCCCGGGTCTCACAGGTGCACCTGCGGCTTATAGACATGTGCAGCTTATTTATGTACAAAATACGTATTTTTTGAAAATTCAGTGGGTGCGGCTTATATTCAGGTGCGCTTAATAGTCCGGAAATTATGGTATTACACATACATGAAGACAGTGACTGGGGCAGCAGCATGCAGGATGTAAATACACCAGAGAGAGGCTCTTTTGATCCAGGATAACAGAATGCAAGATAGCAGAAAAGCAAGCATCAGCGGAAACACAATATGGCTGATTCCCTTAGGTTGCTATTCAGCAACTACACAGAGCTCAAAGTGTGGAGAATAAGTATGCATGATGCGAAGATGGAGAAGGCGCGCAAAGCCAACAGAACTTCCTCAGGTCATTTGAAGGGGGCGAGTTCATTAGGAGGCACACACATAAAGTTTCCATCATCATTTCTTTAGCCACTTGTGTGCAGCACGACAAGCTGTAAAGACATTCTATACATATAATCACCTCATGAAGCTGATACGGCCTGGGTATCTGCACATTGTACACATTTAATTCCTTCTAAGACCTTTTAATACCCTAAAAGCAAAACAATTATACTACGACTGCAACACAAGGAATTACCAAACTGGTCTGCAGTTGACACTGTTACTGAGTTTAGTGAATTAAGATCAGTTTCCTCCCCCGCTGCAGCGCTCTGATCAGAGGCCGGATAAACACATTTCTTCTTTCAAGTTAAAATGAGATCACAGCTGCACCAGCAGACAGCCAGCACAGAGCACAGTGCGCTACCTAAACTTACAAACAAATAGCTATTGGATGTTGTGGACATATCATTTTAATGGCATTGTTGTTTTAAAATACAAATAGAATTTAACATAAAACTAAACAAAAGAAAGACTTGCTCATTCATTCTGCCCCCAATCGAAGTTAATAACTCCCAAGTTATAGTCCAGACATTTTAAGAGATTTTTAGACCTTGAATATCAAAAACTAAACTCAAGACGTTTCATGAATGTGCAGATATATGACTGTTGTAAATTCCCCTTGTTCCCCTTAATCTGCATTATATTATTAATATTTGTAATAGTTCTCCATTGTGTTGCTTTGTCTTTGTCTTTGTCTTTATTAGGATCCCCATTAGCACTAGCATGAGCATTGGCTATTATTCCTGGGGTCCTCACACACTCAAAACATACATAAACATACATACAACAAAATTAAAACAAAACAAAACAGCTCATAATTACATTCAATTTACAGTGAAATTAAGTGAAAACTAAAATGGTCATCCAATTTTCGCCATCCTAAGGCCAAACAAAAGTAAATACAAATAAGTGTACATAATAATATTCATACATAGCCACAGTCACAGTTCAAATGTACTTTATAATACTTAAATATTTTTTTAGCAACCTTTTGAAATGTACTTGAGAATTTTCCTGAATGATGTGAACTGGTAAAGAGTTCCAGCCGATCATGGCTCTATACATGACTGTTTTCTGTCCCATATTTGAATTAGATTTGGGTAATACAAACCTTCCTTCTATTGTATGTCGTGTTTGATAGTTATGTTGTGCATATTGCGCTATAAACCTTTGTGACAATATATCTGGTGAGTGAGTCACTGTAATATTTCTGACAAAATGTAATAAAATATAAGTTGACCTCTGTCTGACAGTTAACCATTTCAGTGTCTCCAGCATTTCAGTGACTCTGGTTCTGTAGGAGCACTGCAGTGCACATCGTGCTGCCTTATTTTGTGCTACTTGTAGTTTGTTTAAATATTTTTCAGCAGCACTAGACCATATAACCAAACAATAATCAAGCTGCGACAGAACCAAAGCATTCAAAACTTGTCTACTGACATCCATAGGCAAATATTTTACTATTATTTTTACAAGTGACACACCCCTTCCCATTTTACATACAACATTATCAATTTGTTTAGACCAAGATAATTTATGATCCAGGGTTATACCTAGCAATTTTGTCTCCTTGACCTGTTCAATTTCAATATGGTTTAAATGTAGTTGCAATTTTGGTTCACCTTTTAACTGATTATTTGATCCTATTAATAACGATTTTGTTTTTCCCTCATTAAGTACCAACTTATTATTTATGACCCACTCTGATATCAGTAGTAGATCTTTATTCATAGCATTTGTCAACTCTCTTGTAGTTGATGCTGCATAATATATTGTTGAGTCATCTGCATACATTACAATTTTAGCTTTTTCTAACACTAATGGTAGGTTATTTGTAAAAATAGAAAATAAAAGTGGTCCCAAACAACTACCCTGAGGTACTCCACAAGTGACTGTTTTCATCTTTGAGAGACTTCCATTAAAAAAAACAGTTTGACTTCGATTTGTCAGGTAACTTTCTAACCACCTCAGCGTTTCAAAATGAAAACCATATTGTTCCAGCTTGTGTAACAACAGAGAATGGTCAATGACATCAAAAGCAGAGCTAAAATCAAGTAGTACTGCACCCACTAACTTCCCATTATCTAGTTCGCCCTTCCAGTCATCTGTCATTTGTGTTAAAGTGGTGCATGTGGAATGGCCAGGTCTGTAAGCATGTTGATACACAGTATTAAGTTTGTTACCTTCAAAGTATTTTTGTATTTGATTGAAAATTATTCTCTCCATTATCTTTGCTAATGCTGGTAATAAACGTATTGGGCGGCTATTTGTACCAGAAAATTGTCCAGCTGGATTTTTTGTGGAATAATTTTTGCTATTTTCCATGCCTGTGGGCAAATACATTTATCAATACTCAAATTTATAATATGACAGATAGGCTCAGCAACATATCTAAGAAATGTACCAACTAAATTATCCACTCCTGGTGGTTTATCATTACATTTACCTAGTAGACATTCAACATCTGTAGTTGTCACTTTTTCTACTTGAAATGTACACTTCTTATTTTTCATAATTAAATCCTTTATTAGAAATGTAGAGTTACTATTTATAGTTTGATTCATATTTCTCCTCAAATGTTTTACTTTATCAAGAAAATAATCATTCAGATGATTAGCAATTTGTACTGGTTTTGTCAAAAATGTCCCTTCCACCTCAAGATATGTTGAGGTGGATTTCGGCTTACGGCCCATCATGCCATTCACTAAACTCCACAGTTTTTTCTTGTCATCCTTTATCTCTTTAATTTTATTTCCATAATACAACTGTTTTTTCTTTTTATTTAATGCTGTAACATTAACCTTCTATAAATGTGCCCATCTGACTCATAACTTGATGAGAGAGCTACATTTTTTGCATCATCTCTTTGTTTCATTAGATCCCTTAATTCCTCATCTAACCAGGGTGCTCTAAAGTTCCTTACTATCTGCTTTCTAAGTGGTGCAGGTTTATCAATCACCTGCATAAATAACAAATTAAAGACATCAAGAGCATCATCTGGATCGACATTCTCAAAAACATGTTTCCAACATATCTTTTGAACATCCTGTATAAATGACTCTTCACTAAAATATTTCATTGATCTCCTCACAATTACTTTTGGTCCTGCTTTTGGCACCTTTGTCTTTCTCACGATAATTATTAAATTATGATCAGAACACCCTACTGGAATTGATATTGCCTGAGAACATATATGGCTAAGATTAGTAAATATATGATCAATACAAGTTGCACTTTTTTACCCATCTTTCTTTATGCATATCCTAGTAGGTTTAGTCACCATTTGTACCAAGTTACATGTATTAATTATTGTCTGCAGCTTGTTTTTAAGGGCACAGTGCAACATATTGCAGTCAATATTTAAATCTCCGATAAAATAAATCTCTCTGTCAAGATCACAAACTTTGTCTAACATTTCACATCATTTGTCTAAATAAATTAAGTTTGCATTTGGAGGTCTGTAACAACATCCTACCAACAAAGGTTTCAAGTGAGGTAAATTAATTTGCAACCAAAGTACTTCAATATCAGCAGACATCAAATCATATCTCACGTTAGCTGGTATTTGCTTTTGAATGTATACTGCCACCCCACCTCCATATGCATTCCTGTCCTTTCTAAATATTCTATATCCATCAATATCAACTGCAGCGTCATTAAATGTGTCATCTAAGTGAGTTTCAGATATTGCTAACAAATGAATACCACATGATAATATTTCCTCTATCTCAGACACTTTATTTCTTAGACTACATATATTTATATGAGCCAATTTAAACCCTTACTTGGTAACTTATTCAACATTAAGATGGCAATTTAAATGTTATCTCTTTTTCACTTCCTATCAAAATGAGAGCTGAACTAAAACATACATGTAACACAATTTCAACCACACACACCATCACATACATAACCCAACATTTATCTGCACATAGATTGCTATAAATGTGCATACTCACTCGCTCAATTAGACGAGCCTCCCGGTAGCTCCCAAACATTTTTAAATAATAGTATGAAATAGATTCATGGTAATGTCTCGCAACACTAGATCTAATCAATACATCAAAATTACATTTTAGGAGGAATGAACAACAATAGAGACAAGTTGAAATTTGTCTCTATTCAAAATCTAATAAACATAAATTCATACTCGCAGATGATGAAGTAAATAACTTCAAATAAATGAGTAGATAACTCATAGACCAGTGAATATTGGCCTACAAGAAAATAAAACAATTGTGGAAATCACCAAAACTGCAGCAATTCCCATTTTCATAATACAATTAATTTATTCTCCTATATATATATAATCATACCATCTATCAGGTCATGTCAATCAGTCATTTCCCACCTTCATTTCTGGTTTGAACTGAAACCGGGCTTATCACTGTTTTATAGAAATGCTCAGCTTCACGACAGTCCCGATAAAGTTTGGTTTGTCCATTCAAGGTTACGATGAGCATTGCGGGGAACAATAGTCCATGCCTCACCTCAGCCTTGCGCAGCTTCATCCTGACGTCATTGAATAGGGCTCTCTTCCTGGCAATATCCGGAGTAATATCAGGAAATATCTTCACTCGCATGTCACAGAAAATAATCTCTCCCTTGCTTCTTGCCAGCTTCAAGATAGCTTCCTTAGCTTGATATCTCTGCATAGTGACAATCATAGGTCTGGGTCTCAAATCAGTCCCCTGCCCAATCCTGTATGCAATCTCGACTGCCGGTTCACATGAGAGCTCACTTCCGAACACCTCCTTTAAAAAGTTTGTCACAAAGGCAAAGGGATCGCTCTTCTCAATGTCCGTTTTCAGTCCAATCACACGTAGATTAAACTTTCTGCTTTGAATCTCCATCCTCTCTATTTTGTCTTTGAACTCTTTGTTTTCCTTCATTAGATTGCCATTTGCGGTTTCGAGTATAGCAACCCTACAATCCATGTCGGTTATCCCCTCCTCCATATCACCGAGCTTCTGACAACATGAGTCAAGTTCTCCCTTTAAAGCATCAAGCTGCGGCTGGAATTTCTCGAAAGCAGCCCCTATCTCCTCTCTTATTATGGAGCGTATTAGTACTATTAGCATATTCGTTTTTCTCGCGTCCAGGAGAGAACTGGTTAAAATAATGAGAACAATGAGTCTCGACTATAAGTTTCAAACTATAAGTTACTAACAGTACCGACAGCTCAGAGTGGTTCACCTGCGAGGCCCCGCTCTCCATGGCGTTCTCCTCTGCTGCTTGTGTGTCACTAACTCCCGAAAGACCGCTGCTCTCATTCAATGGCACTTTAGCCTTTTTGTTTGGTTTCTTCGGTGGCATTACATTCCCCACTTCGTATTTCGCTATAAACTTTGAGTGATCAACTTGCTCATCTTATCATAACCTGATTTCTCTAAAAGTTTGCTACGGGAGCTACACGCTCTCAGATTTCACACACAACTTCCGCGCACGCGCATAACTGCTAAGCCAAATCCAGGTGTCTACCAAAGAATCGTGCTGTGCTCTCCAACTCCAAGCAAGGAGGGAAGGTCTACCTCAAGGTGGTGCCAGTCATCATCAGCTATGGGGACAAGTCTCTTGACACCTACGCGATCCTGGACGATGGAGCTGAACGAACGATGATGCTGCCAGCTGCAGTTCAACACCTGGGACTCAAAGGTGAAGCTGAGTCTCTCTTCATGCAGACCATCCATCAAAATGTGGCCAGCCATGCTGGTGAGTCTGTTGACTTCAATGTGGCCTCTCTGACACAGCCTCCTAAGCAGCACCTCATTATGGGTGCCTTCACAGTGGGTCAGATAGCCTTATCAGAGCAGTCCTACCCTGTGACAGCACTCCAGAAGCGTTACCACCACTTGAAGGGTTTAGTAAGGTTAGTAAGGTTCATCCGCTACTGCTAATTGGTGCGGATTGCACCCACCTGATCACAGCGAGAGAGCCAGTCAGGGTCGGCCCCAAAGGTGGAACCATAGTCATCAATACAGCACTCGGCTGGGCACTTCAGGGTCCAGATGAGCTAACATCTCAGTCGACTTCATGCTACTTCACATCTGTCATGCCAGCAACAGATGACCTCTACCAACACTTTGAACGTCTCTGGCAGCCTGATGTGCTCCCGTTCAAGAGTGAAAGGCTAGCAGTACGTTCCCGATTGGACCAGGAAGCCCTGAGTATCCTGGAAGCCCGCATTGAGAGGGTGAAGGTGGGCGACGCACTAAGGTATGCTACACCTCTTCCCCATGTCAGAAACGCTCCGCCCTTAAAGGCCACTCCCGAAACAGTTATACCAATGCTTCACAGCACAGAGCGCAGGCTCATTAAAGACCCAGCTAAGGCCAAAGTTTACAAAGCAGAGATCTGTGGTGTCTAGACATTTGTGTTAAGTTAATTTATTTAGTTCAGTCCTTTTGTCTTTTACTTTGTCTTGTGATTTCCTGTTTTATTTTGTAGTAACCTTTCCCTCTCGTTTCAGAGCATTCCTGCCCTTGTGTGTTTTTCCTTCCAGTGTGATTATCAGCCCCTCCCTTAATTGTTGCCACCTGTGTCCCCTTACCTAGTGTGTATATATAGTCTGCGTCTCCCTTTGTCCTGTGCCAGTTCGTCTTGTCTCGTCATGCCTGCCAGTCATTCCTTGATCCTGTTAAGTATATTTTTGATAGTCCATGAAGATGTTTTTGTTTAGAGTTTTGATCCTCCAAGTGAGCGTTTTGTGTTTTGACCTTAATTAAAAGACCTTGTTAATCTGACCTGTTTCTGGTGTTGTGCGTTTGGGTCCTGAGCCTTGTGACATTCCTAACAAGATCCACAAGCTTATTGATGAAGGGTGTGTTAACAAGCTTTCTACAGAAGAAGTGGATGAGTCCCACAAATCCTGGTTCATCCCCCATCACCTCCTCCATCACAATGGCAAGGATCGTCTAGTCTTCGACTGTTCCTGTACTTACCGTGGTCTCTCACTTAATGAGCAACTCTTTCCCGGTCCAACACTTGGACCATCCCTTCTCTGTGAACTCCTGCGGTTCCGGCAGTATGCTGTTGCCATCAGTGGGGACATACGAGCAATGTTTCATCAGGTTTGTCTCCTGCCCGAGGACCGGCAACTGCTGAGGTTCGTCTGGAGAAACCTGCAAAGTTTCACCCGTGGCAAGACAGTAGGTGAGCTGGCGGCACCAAATCGATGGATCCCATCGTTCTCGATCCCAGCCATGCAGTCACAAAACTTTGCATTAAAGACATGGATGAGCGCTTGCTCCATCCATTTTGCTGAGACTAGGCGCCGGGATTCCTCCCTGCCGCAAGTATCCTACACTACAGACGCCCTCAGCAAGAGGCGGTGGCGTCATTGTCAAATGATGGTTGACCACTTCTGGTTGCAGTTCATCAGAAGCTACTAGCCATCCCTTCAAGTCCGCCAGAAGTGGCGGCAGCATACTGATCGTCTTCTCCAAGGCACTGTGATGATAGTTGATCCTCAGCTTCCACGTGCCCACAAAACACAAAAAAAAACATGGGAGCGGTGGAGTGATGAGGAGGTGTCTGCGTTCTGGCGATTTACTCGGAAGGCTTCAGTAGAAGCTGCTGGGAGTCCCAGCCAGTCCCCAACTCCGGGGACTTCCGGCCGGGGACTCCGGGTGGCAGTATACGCCGTGAAGTTGTTTGCAGCCTGCCAGTAAACCCAAAGCAGAAGAAGACGAAGTGACATCAGCGGCTCATTTGCGTAATCTTCCCTCAGGGAAAAGTACTCCAGTGTGAATGCGATTGGTACTTAGTGCCCTGGGGCACTAAGTGCCGGGGCACTAAGTACTGCAAAGTACGCGGTGTGAACGCGGCTATTATCTTCATCCTCATCATCCCCATTCGACATCCTGTATGTGATTCTACATCAGAGATTATGTGTTCTGTACTGATGATCAGCACCAAGCTAATATAAAGTTTGAAGACTATACTTCCTGTCTCCGTGTCAACTCTCTAACCGGAGTGCTGTTCTGGATAAAGCGGCTCCAGCACAAACATCACAACACACACAAGATTGCCCAATAGACTACACTGTAAAAAAAATGTAATACCTGAGTTATAAAAGGACGGAAGAAGTTCCGTTCTGCCTCTCTTTCACCTACTCTGCGGAGGAACAAGCAGCTGTGTTCCTCTCTCTCTGAACGATCCTGTTTGTAACATTACCGTGCCTTTTACTATATTAAAGTACCACCATTTGAAACTTTAGCCGAGACTCATTGTTCTCATTATTTAACCAGTTCTCTCCTGGACGCGAGAAAAACGAATAAGCTAATAGCGGACAGTATGCAAAAAACATATTGAGTTTCACTGTAAGTGAAAAATGAAAGGATCTAGAAGTTAAATAACATTAGCATCTTCCATAGGCCTTATCACACTAGCATGTACAATCAAGCCCATAGCATAACATGCTAGCAAGCACTAACAGCCAGACTCTGAATATCAAAACCTTGTTAGCAGTTAGTGCTACCACTATGCTAAATTGGTATTAGCATTGCAATTACAGTAAAACAAATAACCTATGTTGTCCTTGTAGACGTCTAATAATATCCATCATATTGAAAGAATAGGCCTTCACCATAGCATGTTGACAAAGCTATAACTACAGCGAAAGACCTTTACAATCCAAGTCAATTGACTTAAATATGTATTGTGATAATGTCCCACACAGCTAGTAGGTTACAACAATCTACAGTGATGTCACAGGGATTTCAGGCAGCAGGTAGTTGAAGGTTGAAGGTTAATCCATTTGCTATGGCTACAACTGCCTCGTGGAACAACAACGTTTTCCTTTCTGTTTGTTTAATATAGGAATGCATCTTTGTCTATCACACTTTGCTTCTGTATGTCTCCCATCTGACTTTATTGTGAGCTTGTGTTTTCAAAAAGTTAATTGAGCATGTTTTATGAGACTGAACAGTCACATAGGGTATTGGACTCTCTTAAAACCCAGGTAGCTGCAGAATAGGTTTCTCAAAAATAAAGCAATCAGGAAGGCAGTACTATGCATGACTACAAATGATAGTAAACTATATGTACACGTTGATTAATACCTACTTAACTTGTACTTGGGACAGGACTGCAAAGTACAGATGGGATATTACTGATCATAATCAAAACTTATATAAATGTGCACCAACATTAGTTATCACTGTTCTCTATTCTCAATTTAAAAAGAATAAACTGACAATAAAGAAGTCTTATAACATATTTTGCTTGTGTCTTTGGGTTGCCTTCAGTGTTTGTTTTATTATTTATCAACTAGTTACATTGTCATAATTGCAATGTAAATAGTTTGCACCCCATTTTTTTACTTTTAAATTAATCTTTATGGTGTGGTGTTACCAATTCTTAAAATAATACAAGGATTGGATGTTCATCAAAGGATTTTCAGGGCAATCGATTTGCAGCCAATCAGAGACGAGACTTCTGCTGCATCATGCGCTGAGGCTGACAGAGCGCATGCGCAAAGCCACTGACACTACAGAGAGACCACGCAGATAGCATGCAGGAGGTGAAGGGCACGGCACGCCCAGAGGAGAGAAATCAGCACTTTGAGAGGTAACGGTAAAAAAAATATTTATCAACGGATTCAAAACACTCAAGTCTTGAAACATTGCAAACCTCAAAGTCCTAGCTATGGTATACATGTTGTTTAACGACCGAAAACAAAGTAATGTTAGCTAACGTTACCATAGCTAGGTAGCAGCTAGCTACCATGCTTTGCAAGTGAGCTGTTCTATGCCATCATTATGTGCAGTAATGATATGTTTTAATGATGTGCAAGATGCGTGCTCGAGTGGCTGAGCGTGATGTGCAGTGAATGTTTCAGAGTTACTTTTTCGCAATATTATTTAATAAATAGTTTAGCTAGCTAACTAGCATACATTGTCACTAACTATGATGCAACCTGACCACTTGCAATATTGATCAGTTCCTCAGGGATACTATCAAGGTCAAAGGGGTTCTGCTTCTGCTCCACAGCTTCATTATCTTTTGTATGTCTCCCTCATCTCTGTCCATTCTAGAGGCTCCATGTTCTTTGTGTGCTTTTGGGCCCTTTGCATCAGTGTCACAAAGGTCTTTCAT
>CALSBZ010037118.1:8198-19189 GCA_943591055.1 Gobionotothen gibberifrons | reverse complement strand
AGGGGTGTGTGTGTGTGTGTGTGTGTGTGTGTGTGTGTGTGTGTGTGTGTCCTCTGTCCTCTGTTATTACATGCTAACTCCTTACATGCTAACTCCTTACACGCTAACTCCTTACATGCTAACTCCTAACATGAATATAAACATGGCGTGTTAACATGCAGTGTACTCTCTCTGCATATTAACTGTAATAATAAAATGTTAATTACACAACAAAAAACTTGATTTCCTCTTCAATCAGGTGCAAAAAAGTATGTACGCGTATCGGCATTGAAGATATGCAAAATGAACCTCTTCAAAATATTGGCAAAATCCCATTCACTTTAAATGAATGCTTTTGTTAGTGCAAATACATTTAAATGTGTGCTTTCTGCAACTACAAAGTGTCAGGAAGAGGATCCAAGAAGCACCCAGACTGAACAGATGGCGTGTTAGATACGGGTCAGAAACACTTTGTCAGGATTACAAACAAGCGTATAGAGGTGATTATTGTATTTGTTTTTTATAAATGGATATGAAAGTCTTGGCAGGCGTGGATTTACTAAAAGAAAAAGTCAGCGCCTGATGTAATAACTACATCCCTCAAATCCACTTTTTACTCAAAGTATAGGGGATTACTTTAGTCGTTGTTATAGTTTGTTTGTATTTTTTTTAGGGCTGTCAAACGATTACAATTTTCAATCAGATTAATCACAGCTTAAAAATTAATTAATCAGATTAATCACCATTCGAACTATGTCCAAAATATGCCATTTCTTTATGTATATTGTTGTGGGAATGGAAAGATAAATGAAAGAAGGCGGGTATATCCATTTAACATACACGTATGTTTATTCTAACATTGTTCTGTGTGTCAAAATGAAAGACAGCCCACACACCTATCAATCATCACACCGTGGGCTCTTATTTCATTACGTGTTGATTTCTATCAACACGTAATGTTGTATCGATGTATATAGAGATGTACTACAGCAAAAGTATTCTCCGTCGGGACTTCCTGCAACAACACCACGCCGTTATCTTGATTCTGATTGGCCAGAAGACATTATCAAAGATGTTCTATTGAGAAGACGATCACTACGTGACAAAAGTTTTCAAATCCGTTTCTAGTCTTCGGTATTTCCAGACGAGTGGCTCCTGAAATCAATCTTACTAACTGCTGTCTGTGCAGTTTACTCCGCGAGTTGGCAGACTTTATTTTGTTTACTTTAACATCATTTTTCATGGTGGGGCTAAGGTGGGGCTAAGGTGGGGCTAAGGTGGGGCTGAGGTGGGGCTAAGGTGGAGCTAAGGTGGGGCTGAGGTGGGGCTAAGGTGGGGCTAAGGTGGGGCTGAGGTGGGGCTAAGGTGGGGCTAAGGTGGGGCTAAGGTGGGGCTAAGCCATATCTTGGTATGGCTGTAGCCTACCCCAGCCATACCCTAGCGCTGCCACTGGTGGGATGTATGGGGCGGGCCATTCTGCGCATGCGTTAAATATTTTAACACAATTAATTCAAAACATTAATTACCGCCATTAACGCGATAATATTTGACAGCATTAGTTTTTTGTAATTATTTGTTCTCTTTGTACATACAATCAGTACACACCATTGTCTCATTTGTATGCATATATTTAGCTTTCCACTTCTAAATGACAAACACTACTTATGTATTGTCGAATCGCAATAAAATGATTTTTGAGTTACTGAGCGAGTACCGTGTACTTTTATTTATTTTATTTGTAAGCACCGTGAACACAGTTACATAAGCTGTTTTCATTAGGGGGCAATAGTTCAGGTAATCATTAAAAGTACATCTTACCAATCTTAATATCCATGTCAAATAATCAAGAACAATCATGCACGGCAATACAAAACAAAGCTTTGGTTCCACTCCTGATGGGGTTGTCCTGCAGGAAGAAATATATTTTGCTTATTTTGGAATAAATCGATGAACACGGATATCCGCTTATCATTTACAACTAATGTGGGCAAACAATTGATTATGAAGAGAAAAATACAGGATCAAGAAATGCAGCACAGTGGCGCCCACATGTTATGACGTGCCGAAATCACTCGAAGGATTTCATTAATACTCATTTTATTTCAAAAATAGGGATGCACAAGGATTCTGGCATGTCCTCAGTGGAAATGAAACATACCCTCTGTTATTACATGCCAATTCCTTACGTGAAAAATAATGCAGTGTTTCACATACATTGTACTTTATGTTTGCATCATAATTGTAAGGGAAACTTCTGCAGCAATGGAGAGTCAGGACTCAGAGAGACACGAGGAGAGTTGGAGCTTTGATGTCAAACACTGATAGTTTATTACAAGTATCGGCCGGAGAATTCATATCACAAGTCACACAGCCAGAGGTTCTGACTGCACGGGTGGGTTGCCATGTCAATTCTGACCAGCCTCTCTCTCGATAGACCTTTTAACTAGTTTACAGAGAGTTAATCCACATATTGGGGGATGGTGCGTAAACACCTCTGGGAACACTGGAGATATCCCCAACATCTGGAGATACTGAATCACTTGTCTGTGGTGCTTAGAAGCCAGCGTTCTCACAGTCATAAAACGTTCTGTGACCGATAGGTCAGGCCATACAAACTGGTATTGTCAACAATAGCTTAAACTTCCCATTCCTTAAGACAGATAACAGACTCAGGGTTGGTCGTAAACGTCAACACACAGAAAAGGTTAAACTCCTAGGAGTAAGACAGATTTATTCTCTAACAATAATAATAATAATGTTCTTATGTTTTTCTCTCAGATTCCACCTTTTTCCCCGGCCGCTGCGCAGAGATCTTCGTCGGTGGGAAGAGCGTCGGACGTCTCGGCGTTCTCCACCCGGACGTCATCACCCGCTTCGAGCTCACGATGCCCTGCTCCGCCGTGGAGATGGACATCGAGCCCTTCCTGTGATTTAAACCTTCTTAAGTCTAAACCCCCTACCCAAAAAGAATACAACATACCCCCCTATTCTCTGACAAAAACAGAAAGCAATAAGGAAAATCAGGCTTGACATTTGTTAAAAAGATAACACATGTTTGGATGTTGTGGTGGACGTTTTCTGCATGTGCTGCATGGTGTTTTTTTTACATCGGAAGAATCGAAAATGGACATCGAGCCCTTCCTAATCTCAAACCCCCTACCCAAAATTCAGGCTTGAAATCTGTTAAAAAGATACAAGGATGTTGTGGTTGAAGTGTGCTGCATCGTGTTAAGAACACATCAGAATAATTCAAAATGGACGTCGAGCCCTTCCTGTGATTTCCCCTTCTTAATCTTAAACCCCCTACCCACAAATATATAACATACCCCCCTATTCTCTGTCAAAAATGAGAAACAATACGGAAAATCAGGCTTGAAATTTGTTAAAAAGATAACACGTTTGGATTTTGTGCTACATCGTATTTTTACATCAGAAGAATTAAAGATTAACAAGGAGTCTTGTGTGTGTGTGTGTGGGGGGGGGGGGGGGGGGGGGCTTGTGGGCTTGTTCATGCATGCCTGCTCTTGTCTTGGGGTTAGTGAATGCATGCTAGTTAATCTCAGTGACTCATTGCTACCTGTCGGTTCTTCCAGTGGCCATCCTGCAGAAACCACGCTCACACACGACGTCCCGCTGCACGAAGTCATCAAACACCACTTCCCGTCGCAAGTTCCCGACTCCCGTCCAACTTCTACCAAAACTGTGTTCGGCGACGTGAGTTCTGTCGCCGGTCTGAAGGCTCTCGATGGTTTTCTGGCGGATAAAAGCTACATGGAGGGTTTTGAGGCGACTCAAGCCGACACGACGATGTTCGACGCCATCCCATCCGCCCCTTCTTCGACGTTTCTCCACCTTTTACGCTGGTACAGCCACGTCAAGTCCTTCCTGAGGGAACGAGCCACCCTCCCGTCCGCTAAAACTCAATTTGTCCTAGAAGAAGAAGATGATGATGACATTGATCTTTTTGGTTCGGACGACGAAGAAGATAGCGCCGAAGTGGAGAAACTTAAAGAGCAGCGTGTTGCCGAATACGGCGCAAAGAAATCCAAGAAACCAGCTCTCATCGCCAAGTCGTCCATCTTGTTGGACGTGAAGCCGTGGGACGACGAGACGGACATGGCGAAGGTGGAGGAGTGTGTGCGCAGCGTCAAAATGGAGGGGCTTCTGTGGGGGCAATCCAAGATGGTGCCCGTGGGATACGGCATCAAGAAGCTGCAGATAGGATGCGTGGTGGAGGACGAGAAAGTGGGCACGGATCTGCTGGAGGAGGCCATCACCGCCTTCGAGGAGTACGTTCAGAGTGTGGATGTGGCTGCCTTCAACAAGGTCTGATTCATCATGGAGACGCAGAGTCATTCACTGAGTGGTGTCTGAGCCAATAAAGCTTTAACTCAGTGGTTCCATCTGATGTCTAGATAATAATGAAACACAATGTTCAAGTATGTAAAACAATAACTGAAGCTCAAGTCCTTCTGAAAAGACTCTTGACACAAAGTACTAAACATGTTTTCCTTTTAACATCCAATAAAGCCATTCTGACTTTTCACTAGTGCATCTTTTTTTATCAGAGCCTATATTCCCAGGGTAGGACATCTTAAACAATTAAGGGCAACTTTCTTAACATCTTGGGAATTCCATTTAGAGATTTCTTGGTGCTGCCCTTTGCCCCACTTACGGTACGTCCACACAGCAGCGTTAAAAAAAATCTTCCAACGCTTCTGCCCATTCACTTTGAATGGGGTGACGTCACTTTGCCTCACTTTTCGCCGAACTGCATTGTGGGAAGCAAAGCGGAGATTTTCAGGATTCAAGAGTTGAGCAATGTTCAACTTTTGAAGCTTCTGAAGCTTTCGGTGGAAGCGTCAGCCAATCAAATCATATGCCAGTACAAGCTCTAGCCAATCAAACCGCTGCTTGTGTGTCAGGGGCGGGAGATTGATGTGATTGGTTGTTGGTCGAGCTTCAGACACGCCCGCCGGCAAGCTTTTTCCAAAGCCGCTGTGTGCCGTTAGTGTCTGACATGACTGTTCATGCAACATTAGATTGAATGTATTGACTCTTTCATTCAAGGCAAGTTACAATAAGTGCAGGGGCAGGAGCTCCAACAAGCCGTTCAGGACAGAGAGTGAATACACATACTATACAGAGATGCTGTATGAGAAACCAATGTGAGTTTGGAACATTGAACAATATACATTTATTCTAGTAGACTTCAACAATGGAATTATGATCAGTAGAAATGGCCATGACATGGGACCTTTAAGGAAACGCACTTAAAAAGCAAGAATCCTACACATCAAGCTCTCTGTACACTATAGTGTAAAAGCTTCTGCATCGGCTTCAATTGAAAGCAAACCTTTCTTAACGCTGCGTACATTCACTTTTATTCCATAGAGTCTGTGGAGTATAGCCGAGGAGCCGGATAACGAGCCGTCTGCAGATTCAGTCTGACGGGTGCTCCTTCCTGCAAACTGTGGAGTCAGGTTAACTCTTGCATCCCCGCTCTGCTCCTCAATAATTGGGTCGATCCGCTCTTCTAACCCGCGGAGTGACTTGACTTCAGGGGCAGAGACGGAGCCGCTGAATTAAAGTTTTCCTAGTTTCAGTTAAACTGGTTTTGACAGGATTTCCCTGACTGGTGAGAGCACGTCTGACTCGAGGCGGGGTTCTCCCAGGTGAAGAAACTCCAGCAGGATCCTGCATCCGAATCAGATTTTACAATAAAAATAAAATAGGAATGTTATATATAGACATTGAGAAGTTAAAGTTGTGTAAGTGTAGTAAATGTTTTACTTCATTTGAACATGTTTGCTTCAGTAAAATGTAACATGGCTCTGGTTGAATGGACTAGAAATACTTCATCATTAGAAGCCACACCCTTTAAACCACATGAGTCAAACTCGAGGCCCGGGGGCCAAATCAGGCCCTTGGTGGATTTAATTTCGGCCCGCAGGATAATTTCTAATTCCTATTAGATCTGGCCCGCCGGTATATTGCACGCACACCTTCACCCCATCCTGAGGGTCTCCTCAGCTCAGAGCCTGAGCCCAAACATTGATGACCTTGCACCCAAGATGAGATGCCAAGTATCTGAACTAGCATCACAGAGCAGCACACTGAGTTTACATGGATGTTTCCTTCTGCACTTTGTTTCTTGAGACAACAGGGCATGTTTGGTTTGTTCTTTGAGGGGAATAGTTTTGTTGAAGCTGTTGTTGGCCTGTGGGAAAATGTAATCATAAGAAATGACTCTGGAGAAGCTGCAGATAGAGCCGTAAGAAATGAATGCAACTGATTATTTAATGTTTAATGTTTTTATAGGCAATCATTGAAGCTTTGTTAGTTCCAGGTTCCATGTGCAATAAGTTCATTTCAATAAGTTCTGCAATAAACATTGAACCAGTCCGGCCCTCGACTAGTACCCATTTTTTTTATTTTGGCCCACTGTGTATTTGAGTTTGACCCCCCTGCTTTAAACATTCAGCATTATATCTTATTTAAATGAATACATAACTTTAAATGCACTTTTTAACTTGTGTTTATATAAATAGCTTTATTCTATATTTGTTGTAATCTTTTATTGCCATTTTTACTATAACTTATGTTTATAAAGTTAAAAAGTAGGTCTTATCTTCATAAAAATAGCTGTATTTCATTTTTGATTTACACTTTTCCTTTACCTCTTGAGCCTTAAATGTATGATCGCTGTTCACTGCCCTCAGGTATAATATTTAATAATCAATTAATTAATACAAAAATATGTTCGTCTTAGTTTTATCTTTAGATATAATTAAAAGGTCAGTACCAGAAGACCCGGGGGTCCTAAAGGGGTTGTTGCTACATGTTCAGTATGAATGATTTCAAGCTGTGGGATGAATATCGGCTTTTTCTTTTTTTATCAAAACATTTATTGACTTTTCTTTATTTTTACAAACTCAGTGATGGCACAACAAATACATACATAGAAAAAGAATAAGAGGTTACAGGAGACCCACTTGAGGTTCGTCTAAAGGCCCTGACACACCAAGCAGTCACCAGAGAACTCGCTGACGCCGACTGTTGCGTCTTGGCCATGTGTCGCACTGGAACACACCGCAAAGACTTCAGCCGACGGCCAAGTAGCACGTACGAACTGCGCATGCATGAGTGGCAATAACTCTCCTTACCAGCAGGCGGCGGTAGTGTGTATTCGTCATTCAAAACAGGCAACAACCGGAAGACTAACTGCGTGATCTAAACAAACAACAAATAGCGTGTACGTTCCATTTTCACTCTCGTCCATCGAAAACATGTTTCGTGCGGTACTGGAGCTATCAGCCATTGGAGTGTTGCTTGTGGAAGACATTCTCAAGCAACCGTTTCGCTTCTCATGCACTGATTCGCTAGCTGAACAGCCAATCAGAGTGATTTCTTTGTCCGACTGCCTGTGGCCGGCGCACGGCCGATTCAACATGTTGACGGTGCGGGACACACCAAATTGAGTTTGGGCGACAGGGCACGCTTCGTCGTCCGACTAACGAAAACGGCAGATTTCGACCTGGTGTGTCAGGGCCTTTACAATAACAGCTGATAAATCAGGCCTAAGAAAAGTTCAAGGCAAGGCACATTTATTTATATAGCAGCACATTTCAAGTAAGGTTCTCAGGTTTTATTGATATGGTCAGATTTGGCTGTGTTAAATATTCCAAGGAAACAGACTCACGTATATATTTTGTACCGGCTTTTAAGAGACGGGCCCTTATCACTGGTCCACTGTAGTAGTCCACATTTGGCTACATTAGCTGAGGTAGTGTTGTGTTGTGAGATCAACATGTGGAAGTATCCTTAGGCAAACTATTTAACCCAAATTGCTCCCGATGGCATGCCGTTGTGAGCTTCCCTTGAGCATTGTGCGGAAGCTTCTGCCTCTGTATGAACGGGTGAATTCTGACTTATACACAGTATGTAAAAGCTCTGGACAAATCGCTATATAAACGCAGTCCATTTATGCAAATCAGAACATTAAGTGCTTTAAAAAGAAAGTCAACGTTTCAGTTCTTTCAGTCTGACACGTCATAGTAGCCCCAGCAGAACAAACCCTCTGTTGACTAACATCGAGTTAACGAGCCCCACAGCCATGTACGTGACGAACTTATACGGCACTTCGATCTCTCTCCTCCTCCTCGCATTGGGGTCGCTTTTCTCCACGCTGTAGCAGGAGAACAGCACCTTCAGACTGAGGGTCTTCACCAGCTGGCGAGTTCCCAGTAACGCTACGATTCCCAGCAGGGAGCGAGCGCCTCCACGAAACACAGAGTTTAACGTCAGAGGGGGGAGACGTGCAGGTATCTTCTCCCCCAGAGGGTGAAGCGGCCCCCCCAGCTGATGGTCCAGCCAGTAGCCCACCCAGCAGCCTCCTGACGCCCCCAGTATGGTGGTGGTGTCCGCCCTGGTGGTGCTGTAGTGGTCCAACTGGGGGTAAGAGTAGCTGAGCAGGAGGGGGAGGAACACGCCCACCAGGGGGGAGAAGCTGCTGGAGAGCTGGAACCGATCGATGGACTCCCAGTACGGGTAGGTGGAGGACAAGATGAGGGCGGAGATTACGACGCCACAGAGCACGTCCTGAAAACAGAATTAATAATAACAATTAATTTACTTTACTTTTCATGGAACTTAAAGACATCAGGGGTGTCCGGACATTTTGAATCGGCCCTCAGCTAAGTCAAAAAAGTAAAATGAAATATGGCCCACACGTGAAACTTCTCAAAATATATTACACAATATTCTCGTGTTAATAAGACCAATTTCAATTAAATTCATTCAATTAAAGTTCAAAACAAATCTAAGTTGATGAGAAAAAGCCCAATGACAAATTCACATAACAAGCTTGAAATATACGCTTCATAATTCTCCTTATTATAATCAATCTGAGGCTTCTGTTTTAAGGGATGAGCTGCTAACACAATTAATTAAACCCCTTTAGAAAGCTGTGATATAGGCTGTTTTTTTCTTAAAGCATAATTTGATTGATTTTGCTAACTTATAACTTCACTTATGAGGCAATATACCTCCAGTGAGCGGCCCAGCTTCAGTATGTGACCCTCGGAGAAAAAAGTGTGGACACCCCTGCCTTACATGATTTTGAGTTGGTTTCCTTATGGTTGATTCCAATTTTTTTTAAGTTGCCTTTTTAAGATGCAAACGCCAGCTAAATTCAAAGTAATGTTGCATGTACAGTAGTGTCAGAGACTAAGGGGGGCAAAACAGCACTAAGAAATCTCATAATGGCCTTAAAACTGTAAAACGAGGGGCAAAAACGTACCCCAAGATTAAAAAATATATATAAATGTATCTTGAAATATATAAATATATTCACAAATTAAAAATGCTACTTTACATGCAAAAAATCATATACAAATAAATTAAAATGACGCAATGATGGCAAAACATGTTTATTTTACTGGCAGTTGTGGAGAATCAGAATACCTTTATTCGCGCCACAGAGGGGAAATGTACGATTGTTACAGCAACGAGAGCCAAAGGTAAGGCTTTATAACTTAATATATCACTCAAGAAGAAATTACACAATGTACACGCGATATAGCAGCCAGGTGAAAGAATACAACGTTGGTAGTATAAATTGCTATTGGCGGTAAATATTGCACATAAGTAGTAATGCACGGCAGGGGTGTTATAAGGCACGTTCACACCGGAGTACTTTTCCCGTTTAGTTGCGTTAGTGCCTGGAATTTTGCATTCACACCAAAAAGAGAACTTAGTTCACTTTTACCCCCATGTTTAGTCCCTGCTAGAGAGGTGGGACTTTCCTCGGGAGAAAAAAGTACCAATTTCCATTGGCTGGGCGAATTGCAAACCACGCCCCGTATAACTCTGAAAAGTTTTGTGAAGCCGCCATTGTATTTGCTGGCATTAGCATTATTAGCATTAGCATTAGCCCCGCGCACCAACGGAGAGAGAATATCTTATGGCAACACAAAAGAAAACATGGGAGCGGTGGAGATGAGGAGGTGTCGGCGTTCTGGCGATTTACTCGGAAGGCATCAGTAGAAGCTGCTGGGAGTCCCAGCAGCTTCTACTGAAGCCAGTCCCTAACTCCGGGGACTCCGGGTGGCAGTATACGCCGTGAAGTGGTTTGCGGCCTGCCAGTAAACCCAAAGCAGAAGAAGAAGAAGAAGTGACGTCAGCGGCTTCATTTGACTAATCCTCCCCCAGGGAACTTATTCTGGTGTGAACGTGATCTGTACTTAGTGCCATGGGTGAACTAAGTGCTGGGAACTAAGTACGGCAAAGTACTTAGTGTGAAAGCAGCTATAGTCTTTGTTTTTTTAAGTGCTTTTACATGGCGCCACATTGTTCGGCATGAAACAGGAAGTGGGTGTTTAGGTTTGCTTCAAAATGCATAAAACTTTATTTGACAACTAACTTTGCTAAACGTAATAATCTGTGATAAAGTGTTCATGTTTTAATGAAGCTCACTGGACTAGTCTCCGAGCTGTGCAACTAGCTTGACTAGTTTGCAGATTTTTGGCCCTTTTCAGGCTCTGTTCTTAAAACAACACCTCATACAGATCAAATCTGATCTCACCTTCCTACAATCTTGAGGATTTAATAGGAGAGGTTTTTTAAAGTGTACATGATCCACTTTTTCCGTGCTCGATAAGAGTACTTTACTTCATATTTTGATGCTTTGCAACATACCGATAGCATCTCTCCTCTAACGCTCAGAAAGAAAGCTTACAGCCATTTTTCCTCATAACCTCAAGCCTTCATTTTCTGTAGATTCAGGAAGAAAATGTTCCACATGAAGCAGAAAGGTAGTTCAGTCTGATAAATGTGCTAAAGATTTTAAAAGGGACGGCCTATACGAATAAAGAGTACGGGCAAAAAGGCTTCAGGCAGACACTTTACTGAATTATGAATCCTGCCCTGAATGTTTTATACTGTGTGTGTGTGTGTGTGTGTGTGTGTGTGTGTGTGTGTGTGTGTGTGTGTGTGTGTGTGTGTGTGTGTGT
>CALSBZ010037115.1:0-16416 GCA_943591055.1 Gobionotothen gibberifrons | reverse complement strand
TTACCTGAGTGAAGTCTTGCAGGCACATCGCCTTGTCTTTTTTTAGTTTATTAACACTGACAGTGTATTAATGTGAGCTCCTACACCTATAATAATTTGGCCTTTCATTGAATGCTTTATAAACCAGTTAAACTTACAGATGTCATTGTGAATTGGAAAACTGCATTTAAATGTTGTTAAAGGTCAACGTTTCAATCATAGACTGTATATGTATGGTTCAGCAATTGTTGGTCGTTTTCTAGGAATTTACATATTTTAAGCTCAAATACTTTGTTCTATGTTTAAACCTTCAGACACATTTTGACGTGTTTCAGTTCAGCACATTTATTTTGTGATGATTTAAAAGTACAATCCAGAATAATATACGTACTCGCCTTTATCTTTTTGCCATCTTAGCCTTTTGACCAATTTCTTCATATCACAGTTTTGCATGATGTCACTGTAGGACAATGTTTTAAGGATCTCTTGTCGAGCTAGGTTGTCAGTTTGAAATGTCTGGATGAAGATGTAACTGATTTACAAATGTTAAAAAAAATGCCTCTTTTCATCCTCTGTCTGAGGGAAAACCCCAAAAAGCATGATAGGGCGAGCCAGGCCCTTTTTAAGTTATTTTATTTATTTTTGTCTGCTTCTGAGAAGCTAATGTACGTTATACAGTTATTTCTGCAAGGAAATTACAATAAAATGACTGTTTAATCTTCACATCTTGTATTCATGTCTATAATCTTGAGCACCAAATTATTGAAAAGTATCGATAAGAGTACCGAAAAATACCGATACCGATAAGCAGTACCGGTATCGATAAAATCCTAACGATACCCATCCCTACTCACCAGTGAAGGCAAATGTTGATTTTAAAGATGAGATTTGTTGGTTTGTGCAATGCCGAGATCTCATGACCTTTATTCTATTATTTATTTGTTCTCTAGTCGAATCTCAGGTTTAACATTAATAATAATGGTGCTATAACGGTCTGTTTGCATTGACAAGATGTGCTATTCACGCCGCACACCTGATGGCGGGTGTTATAAAAGATATTCCATAATCGGTTTTCTTCATATTTTTTATGTATTTGTCATTGTTTGTTCAGTACTAAAAGGTCCAAGAAGTCCCACAATTGAATTTAATATTCATTTGACATGTTAACTATATCGTAAAGCGCTTCATGGGAGTAATTGTGGGATGATACATTTTCAAAGTATCACGATATGTATCGGTTGAGTATCGGTATCGTTCAGTGGTATCGGTATCGTAAAAAAGTCAACGATATGCATCCCTAGTTACATCCCTATCGTTGACACATACAAACTGAGAGCGTTCAGATAGATAGGACCTAAACCAGCCTAAAGCAGTTCCCTTTATGCCAACTAAGTGCTCTAGTCTTTGCAATAGGATATCATGGTCGATAGTATCCAATGCAGCACTGAGATCGAGCAAGACAAGAATAGAGACAAGTCCTTTGTCTGAGGCTATTAGAAGGTCATTTGTGACTGTAACCAGAGCTGTCTCTGTGCTATGATGTGTTCTAAAGCCAGACTGAGAATCTTCAAATAAATCATTGTTTTTTAAGTAATCACACAACTGTTTTGCGACCGCTTTCTCGAGAATTTTTGAGAGGAACGGAAGATTAGAAATAGGTCTATAGTTGGCTCGAAACTCTGGATCGAGGTTGTGCTTTTTAAGAAGAGGTTTTATCACTGCTACTTTGAAAGATTGTGGAACATAGCCTGATAATAAAGACATATTCATAATATTTAATAAAGAAGTGCTAATAAATGGAAAAACTTCCTTTAACAGCTTAGTTGGAATTGGGTCTAAGATACACGTTGATGGTTTAGAAGAGAGAATCATTGAATATAATTGTTCAAGGTTTATGGCTGAAAAGCATTCTAATTTACTATCTAGTGTAATATTAGAACTTACGTTTCTGGGAGCTGTTGATAACACTATACTGGTCAAAGGCAAGAGGTCATTCATTTTGTTTCAAAGAGTAACCATTTTTAGTAACACTAACCGATAGGTGTCTGCTGCAAGAACTTTTGACTAATGCTTTGTAGTATAGTAACAGTACTTCAAAAGTTACTAAGAAATGGTCGGATAAAGCAGGATTATGCGGTTCGACTAATAGTTGCTCAATTTCAATACCATAAATCAGAACAAGGTCGAGAGTGTCATTATAGCAGTGGGTTGGTTTATTTACACTCTGACGGAAACCAATATAATCTAATATAGGGTGAAATGCAACAGTAAGGCTATTTTTATCATCGTCAACATGAATATTAAAGTCACCTTACGATAATTACTTTATCTGTTTTAAGTACCAAAGTTGATAAAAACTCAGAGAATTCGGATACGAATTCTGAATAAGGACCTGGTGCACGGTACACTGTAACAAATAAGATTGGTGGCAAAGTTTTCCAGGTCGGATGCGTAAGACTAAAAACAAGACTTTCAAAGGAGGTATAATTTAATTTTGGTTTAGTATTGATAAGTAAATGTGAGTCAAAGATGGCTGCAACTCCACCTCCTCGGCCTGTGCCTCCAGCAATATGAGTATTTATATGGCTGGGTGGAGTGGCCTCCTTTATGCTGACATATTCTTCATGTCTCAACCAAGTTTCAGTGAAACAGCATATATCAATATTATAATCTGATATTAAATCATTTACCAATATTGCTTTAGATGCTAGAGATCTTATGTTTAAGAGACCACATTTAATCTTCCTGTTTTGTTGCACTGTAGTAGTTGTTACATTTACTTTTATTAGGTTATTATGTATGACACCTCTATTAGGTTTTACCTTAAATTGTCCTTGGGCAGACACACACACCGTTAATATTGGGTATTTTATTGGGTTCGGGATTCCTATGGATGACTGCACAGCGGAGAGAAGCGTTTAAGACTGCGACTCCGCCTCCTGGTCTTAACTCCAGTTTGTCATGGATTGAGTCCACAAAGCCCTGAAATGTTTGCCGAAATGAGATTTGCACCTTCCAAAGTAATCAGACCAGGTTTTCCCCAGAAGGCTGTCCAATTATTTACGAAGCCCACATTGTTTGCTGGGCACCACCAAGACAACCAGCGCTGAAATGATGACATGCGGCTATACATGTCGTCATTGATCAGATTGGGGAGGGGACCAGAGAAAATGATGGTGTCCGACATTGTTTTAGCATATCTACACACCGACGCCACATTAACTTTGGTGCATTCTGATTGGCGTAAACGAACATCATTACCACCGACGTGAATAACAATCCTACTGTATTTACGTTTATTTTTAGCCAGCAGTTTAAGATGCGCCTCAACGTCGCCCGCTCTGGCCCCCGGAATGCATGTGACTGTGGAGGCTTTGGTCTCTAAATGCACGTATCTCATAATAGAGCTACCAATAACCAGAGTTGACTTCTCAGCGGGTGTCTCGCTGAGTGGGGAATATCCAACCCACTCTCACAACATTTCGTGTTATAGTCACGACATTTAATCTATTGATTCGTGTTCACCAACACGATTATCCCCTTTTTTTCGTGTCACACAGAACGATTTTAAAAGCAATGTATTTCTACTGGTAATGTGTTTCGTGCCTGCAACACGTATTTTTCTCCGGTCGGGTCGTGGAAGACCGGAAGCTGTGTGGTTCATAAAAACATGTTCTTACTAGGGATGCACGATAATTATCGGCCCGATAATTATCGGCCCGATATTAGGAATTATGACGTCATACCGATAAACCCGATAACAGTATTAATAGCACCGATAACATACAATATATTTTTTGGGTAAAAAAAAGAAAAAAATACTGCGGTGTGGGTGGATTGGGATGAGGGGCGCTTGTTTTTCACTCGGCTCCTCCCGTTTTGCCAGTACTGTGGTATTAGTGGTATAGGAAGAGGGGAGTTTTTCACAAATCCAGCGCTCCCTAACTCATGCCTGGCTGTGAAGTAAATGGTGTGCAGCCGTGAAAGCAGGACAGTAAACAAACATGTCGTCGGTAGTATGGGACTATTTCAAAGTTTCAGAGTTAGATAGTTCGCTTGCTATTTGTATTAACAAATGCAATGCACACTCCTTCATACTCTGATCGATAACGATATACGGGACATAAGTTTCACCACGGACATATGGACCAGTGATGTTAGCCCCGTTAGCATGCTAGGTCTGACGGCGCAGAGGCTGGACAAAGACTACAAACATTGACTGATTGACTCAATTATGTTTATTTGGGAAAATAAATATGGTCACTTTGAAGAGTCAAAACTGTTCTTGGCTTTGTTTTGTTCATAGTAGTAATGCTCATGTAATTTGCTCACTACTAGTCTACCACCAGGTGTGCAAAAACTACAGGTACATTTAATATATATATATATATATATAATATTATTATCGGTTATCGGTATCGGTCTTGAGAAGCAGGAAGTTATCGGTATCGGTTTCAAAAAACCAATATCGTGCATCCCTAGTTATAACAGAAATATGTGTTTTGTATCTTTGTTTGACTCAGGTTGTAAAACGTTATAGACGGAATTTGGAACCAGATGTACTGCGGCTGGGTTAAATGCAGAGGACACATTTAGTTTTAATGTATGCGAGTACTGAGACAATAAATAAATATAAATCGTAATAGTATGCTCTTTCTGCGCTTCTGCTTAACAGCGTGTTGTCAGGTGTCTCGGATTCGGAGCGTGTTATGAAACCTTTTGAAAAAAAAAAATCTCTCCGCACCGAATATTCGAATATTCGCTGCTGATTACTACCGAATATCCGGAGCCCGAAAAATGGTATTCGGGACAGCCCTAGTAAGCAGGTGTGTAGTCGGGGAGGGTGCACAGCTGATTGCAGCAGGTGAGTGGAGGTTAAGCCAGGAGACAGACACAGACAGGGGGAAACAAACAAACAAACAAACAAACACAAAGGAGACGGCTGGAGCAGTACAGCCACCACAGCGTTACCTATTGCAACTCCACACTACGTCTTACGGTGCTGTGTACCGGAGGGGAGAGAGAGAGCAGCGAAGGGGGGGAGAGAGATGTAATACGGTTTCCTGATAAAGCTGTGGAGAGTATGTGCTGCAGGGAGGTGGATGCACAACACACCCAGGAAAGAAAGCTAGCTCCGGTCCTTTTCCTGTTAGGATATCGAGTCCACAGTTTCCCTGACAGGCTCGAGTTTGAGCAACCTGCACAAACACAAGCTCACCATGATTACAAATGGTGAAATACAATGTAAAACTACCGAAAAATACCAGCTCACTAAAACACAACCGCTCAACACAACTGCTCAACGCAACTACTAACTACTCCCGCGGTCAGAGAGTGGAGATGTGTCCCCTTTGTGATGTAATATGACGCGTTTGACGTATGACCGCCGTTTTTAAGAGCAGAGCTCAAAATTGCTCCTTTCCCTCTGAATTCCTGCCCTTATGTCTCGTAAAACATATCAAATCCTGCATTCACTTTTTTAATTGTAATTTTCGGCTAAAATGATTGGTCATGCTTTTTACAGCGCCACGGCTTCCACAGATTACATTTTTTTATGTATTTATTGTCAAAGCATTTAATATATTCATTTCTATCGGGATGTTAAGAGCATTCCATGGAATATAACAAAAAGTGTTTCTGAAATAAATTACATACCCCACCTTTAATTCCAATATGAAGCTGTAGTAGAGCAAAACATTTTTGCTTCTGAATTATGGTTGAGTAGAAGCATCAAATACCCTTAAAATAAAGTTATATTTTAGCATTGTAGAGTAAATTGGCACATTTAGAAAGTTCACTATCAGCTGTGGCAGATCCCTCTATATAATATTGTGTTTATTTTCCATACTTTCCATTAACTTCTTCAAACAAATGCATTGTTGATTTGCTTGTGAAAACAAACACTGAAATTATATGATGGTCTGGCAGGTTTGAATGCTGATGGACCTAGTCTAGATAATGTTTCTGTATAAGCATTATACTGTTTATCTACCTTTCTTTGTATACGGTAAAGCTAGATCCTATTACATTACATTATTTTCAGTGAAACATTTTTATGAAACTTACTAACTAGCTAAAAATGTATAAAATGGGATGAAGAAGCGTCCACGCTTGCTTCTGCAGAGCGCTACATTCTTGACTTAATAGCTCTGCTGAGATTCTGCAGCTCAACGGACTTGCCAATTTTGAAAAGTGGTTCTGCTAAACAATATTGCAGCAACCTCTTTGCACTAGAGTCCTAGAGCCAAAGACAAATAGCTCTATAAAACAAAACATAAACGGGGCCAGAAAACATATTGCACTTGTGTTCCATATTAGAGAATATCTTTCACACAGAATGAAACTATTTGTCATCTATGTGAACATTAAAAGAGTTCGATTTCTAAATGGGTATTTCTATATCAGTTCTAACACTTCCTGTAGCTGTAAATGTAACAGTGTAATTCACAGTGGCAGAGAAAAACAATTTACGTGATTGTATTTCTTCTTTTAAAGAGAAATAACCTGATCAATACTAACATGTCTGTTATGCCTCAGGAGAGGATTCAGCAGCACCATTCAGGCATGAAACTGTTGTGCTACAGTGCTATTGCACTTAAGGTGTGCACAATTCTGTAAAATAACTGCACCAAGAAGCACCTTTTAGCTGTTGTTAAAGTAGCATTTCCTCCATTGCTATAAGTGTTTTTTTTTTACCTACACGTTTGATCAATTAAACCTGCATTTGCTGTCTCACAATTCCTTTTGGGCCAGCATACTGTATGTCACACAGCCACCAGATGTTTCATTTGAAAGCTTTTGAAAAATACACTTTGTAAGGGATCATATTTACATCTGCTTATTTAATTTCCATTTAGTAGTCAGACATACTTCTAAGATATTTCCATATCTTAAGTGTGTAAAATGTAGCTTTCCTTTTTCCTATCAGATGTAACTTGTAAAAATGGCAGTATGCTCCATAATTGGTTACAAAAGTACCATTGTCTGTATGTAAAGTGACCTTTTTTAATGAAACAATTATGCACCACACATGTTATTAGCATACTAAATGTATAAAAAGCAAATGCATGTACAGTAACGTTTTATTTCAAAAACATGTTTCCATTTGCTGCACGGTGGTTATTAAAGCTGGTGCGGCTGTTCTGTGACATAACACTTGAAACTAGCCAGCTGGAAAACGTTCATCTCTATTATGTGACATTCTGATATTAACTTTGAATCAAATGGCTCCCTGTAAGGTGAAAAGTTGACTTGCACTGCCAACACCTCTGAAAAGCACTGCCAGAGTCTGCAGCTCCATGCAGCCCTCAGCCACCGTCAGCTCATTATTTTCGTTCACTGGTCCATCTGGTTGAGGCTCTCACCTGCCCCTGCATAAATATAATGGGTAGCTGCCAGCTCACAAGCTTAAATAAGCTGTACACTACCTGTGTGTGAAAAAAGGCAGGAGCTGAAGTGTTATAATAAATGTTCTAATTAATTATAATGCTTTATTTAGGCAGATTTAAAACATTAAACACTGGATGTCACCATAGGAGGTCATTGTTTGTTTAAAGTTGAAAATCACATGTTTGCAAGAAAAACACACAGAACTTGGTAAAAATAATCAATTTATTCAAGGTTTTCATGATAAACAATGATGGACATTTACATTTCACAATTGTTTACATTTCCCTAAGAAAAATGTAAACAATTGACAAAAATGGAGATGACCCTGAACAATTTCTCATTTCAATTACTGCAACTGTATATAATTGGTCAATTTCTGATCCTTGCACAAAAATAAATGTCAGTGAGCCATTCTGATGTTATATGATACTTGATCTTATTAAGTCAATTTAAAATGCTTTGTAATGTGTCGTGATTACTGTTGTAAAGCATTATGAAGTATATGATGTGCTTTTAATGGTCATATAACTATCACGGTATAGTGTTATGTATGTCATAGTGTGATATGTCATCGTAGTCCTCAAACGTTGTGATTGGTACAGTCATGTGATGAGGAGATAATGTATTGCTTTACTTGACTTCCGTGTGAATAGTCTGCTGCTAGTGGCATATTAAATTGTGTATTTAGTAGGCAGTAAGCAGTAGAACTGGTTGTGGTGGTCTAATGGATAGTGAGGTGGGCTGAAGATCGGAAGGTTGTGAGTGCCCTTAGTTACTCCAGGGAGAATGTCCCTGTAATTGGTAATTGTAAGTCGCTTTGGATAAAAGCGTCAGCTAAATGAAATGTAATGTAGTTTGCAGTTTGCAGCCATATAGAATTTGAGGTAAGAATGAAAAGAATGTGACTTTGTCTCCAACTGCACCAGTGTAAGTTGCTTTCAACTCTTGGTTAAATAGAGGTTGAAATGGCTTTTCATGAGTGTTTCAAGGTCTTATTTTGAAGCTGGGTAGCGAACAGCCTTATTTTCTTCTCTCATAGTCATTGATTTCACTTAAGTTAATGTATCACTGATTTAAAATGTTCCCAGCCTCTGCGAGGCCGTGAGCTAAATGCTAATAGAGTGGTGCAGTGATGACATATTTGTGTAGTCCGACCTGAAAGTGAGCATCGCAAAGGGCTCCCTTGACAAAATGCAATGGAATTTCCCGATTGTGCAGAAATATGCTCTGTGGCAAATAAACATATGATACTTAACACGTTTTGTTCAAAAGGAAATCTCCACATATTAACACAACTCCATGATTTTGAAGAGTAAATGCAAATGCCAGAAGTAAAAAGCTAACACTATAGGCTATAATCATGGCCTCATAACTAGAGATGTCCCGATCCGATCACGTGATCGGGGATCGGCGCCGATCACGTGATTTTCAAAAGATCGGAATCGGGAGAAAAAAATCGGGGATCGGAATTATTATTATTATTTTTTTTTTTTTTTTAAATGTAAAGTTACAAAACAAAAATGACCATGTTCAAGTCTTAAAGTCATCCTGAGGCCTTAGTTTTGGTTTCAAATTACACAACATCATGTATGTGTTGCTTCTTTTCATAGACCTGGTTGCTTATTTCTCTCAAATCTGGCAACAGAGTGGACGCAGTGTCTAATAGTAGCAGTAAGCTAACAAGTACTGATAAGCTTTATTTTGTTTTGATCCAATGCTGCACAACTATATCCATTCTATATCCATGTTGGATAGAATGGGTAGTTGGGTACTGTCATTTAAATAAAAAAAGAACCTTAAGGGACAACTTGAATGCTTTTTTCCTTTTTTTTCTCTTAATGCATTGCATAAAGATCGGATCGGGAAAAATCGGTATCGGCAAATTGTCAAAATCAAATGATCGGAATCGGATCGGGAGCAAAAAAAGGTGATCGGGACATCCCTACTCATAACTGCAAATCACCACCACTAACCTGAAGGTTGTCTCGTGTTGGTGTGATGTTTTTTTAGACACTTGTTAGCAACCACTGTTTTTAAGACACATAGAAGCTTTGCATATTAACGAGTGGAGTATTTACTGACATATATTATGCACGTTTACATTTCTTCAGCTTGTGTAAACCGCAGACCTTATTTCATGCTTCTAACACAAAAAAACATTGACTTTGAGACAAGGGAACCGGAAGTGCTGAAATGTTGGTATTGTTAATTATGGGTTTTAGGACTTGTTTGTGCACCACTCAATGTTTGGATGTTACTCGAGTTCATCAGTCTAAAATGTGCTAATGAGCAACATTAACATGAAGTGCAACTGAGGCTGATGGGCATTTCATCAGTTTTGAACTTTTTAAATTTTTTTTAAATCTATTCAGTCGTTGATATCTTGCAGTCAAAAACAAAATATGTGTCATGGAGGTAAAAAAGTTACGGAATGATCAAGGATCATCATGGGACAAAGATCTGGAAAAAAAGATGAGATGTTGAGCATGCAGTTATAGTTAGAGCTTTAATAAGGTGCAAATACTAACACTTTTACTTTTACAAAGAGCATGGCCTAATTGTTTGAATGTTTGAGTCTAGTCCGAAGGGGTGGAACCAGTGTTTCCGCCAGACCAGGGCTGAGAGGGCGTCCACCCCGAGAGCGGGGGGGTTGAATTAAGACTTGAGCCGTCCCTTATAGATAGCACTGTCTCACGTTAGTGAGCCGGATCATTTGGCTCGGCTCTCTTAAAGCGCCAGCTGTTTCGGCTCCCAAACGGCTCTTCATGTTACCACAGTTTACCACGGAGCCTCAGTTTCGCCGCTACGAGGCTCTGGTGCTCGCAGCTTACGCGCGTGCTCCACTAGCACCGCTCATCGCGGCCAAATCGCGCACTTGTTGCCGTGTTGTCCTGTAGCAGGCACTGCCGATGTCGGGGAAACGATCCTCAATACTCCGAAAATAATCCCACCAGACTCCTTTGCCCCTCCAACAGAGGGATGTCCTTGTCCTTTTTCCTTTTCGTCATTTCAAGTGATAAAAACTCTCAATTCTCTCGAATTATTAATATTTTTGGACGCCCTCGGCTCGCGTTCAGGGCATCCCGAGCTGAATAAGGGCGTCACATGACGGCAAGACGCCCCCCTGGCGGAAACGCTGGGTGGAACGACCGATTGACAGACACACGTTTCCTCTCCTCGAGCCACATTCAATGACTCTGAGCAAACTGACAAACACAAACAGTATCCTGAAAAGGCCACTGGTGTTGATTTGCATTTTTTAGCTTCTGCACCACGCTAAGCTGTATGTGGCACCAATGATTCATGCATGCTTTTAATCCAGTAGAACATATGCTTATCTTTTGACAACTCAGTACAGCATCAAATGTTGCTCTTTTACCCAAGAGCCTTTTGCCTGAAGTTTCCTGTGCTTTTTGAATAGGAATGGCTACATAGAGATACCATTTATGCGATTCATTATATAATATAACTGGACTTTAAGAGCTAAAGGTAATACATATTCTATGTTTAAATATTTGTTGGCAGTTTTTATCTGTGTCTACCCTGTGTGGGACAGTTTTAGAAATGACTTGCTCAATTCCACTGCAGTGCTTTTCTCCCAGGGCATCCTGCTGTGCACTTCTGCATTCTGTGCCTGTTATTCTAATTTCCAGCACAGTCATTTATTAAGTCTACAGGATGCTAATGAATATCAATCAATCAATCAATCAATGTTTATGTATATAGCCCAATATCACAAATGTTACATTTGTCTCAGTGGACTTCACAGCTTGTACAGAATATCAGTATGACAATACGACACCCTCTGTCCTTAGACCCTCACATCGTACAAGGAAAAACTTCCAGAGAAAAACCCACAGTTTAAAGGGGAAAATGGGAGAAACCTCAGGGAGAGCAACAGAGGAGGGATCCCTCTCCCAGGACGGACAGACGTGCAATAGATGCCGTGTGTAAATTGAAAAGATAATACATTTACAACATAGGTAGTCCAAATGTTTGGAAATGCATGTGTCTATAATAAGAAGATGAATCCACGAGGATATCCATCCAGGACTTATGATCCAGGACCACAGCAACAGGATCATCCACAACTCAGGATCCCGGCGTAGATAGACACCAAAAAGAACATTTGGGGAAGCTGGGTTATTCGGAACATGAGAGTACACAGGTACAGACAGAGAGAAGGAAGAAGTAAGGTTTCCCCCGACAAACTAAGCCTATAGCAGCAAAGCTAGGGGCTGGATCTAATCAGCCCTAACTATAAGCTTTATCAAAAAGGAAGGTCTTAAGCGCACTCTTAAAAACGGATAGGGTGTCTGCCGCCCGAATACAAACTGGAAGCTGATTCCACAAATTTGGAGCTTGATAAGAAAAGGCTCTGGCTCCCATTGTACTTTTAGAGACTCTAAGAACAACCAACAACCCTGCATTTTTGGAACGCAATGCCCTAGTTGGATAGTAGGGTATGAGTTATTTAAGGTAAGATGGCGCCTGCCCATTAAGGGCTTTGTAGGCGAGAAGAAGAATTTAAAATTATATCCTGTGTTCTATAGGGAGCCAGTGTAAGGCAGCCAGAACAGGAGTAATGTGGTCCCTTTTCCTAACTCTAGTTAGTACACATGCTGCAGCATTTTGAATCAGCTGAAGCGACTTAACTGACTTCTTGGTACACCCTGATAATAAAGTTACAATAATCCAGCCTTGAAGTAACAAATGCATTGACTAGTTTCTCTGCATCGTTTTGAGGCAAGATATGCCTGATTTTTGCTATGTTACGTAGATGGAAGTAGGCGGTCCTTGAAATTGATTTTATGTGGCCGTTAAAAGATAAATCCTGATCAAATGTAACACCAAGATTCCTTACAGTCTCACTGGAGGCCAAATTAATGCCATCCATAGTAAGTATATCTTAAGATAATTTGTTTCGTAGATTCTTTGGGCCGAGTACAATAACTTCAGTTTTGGCCATGTTTAACATCAAAAAGTTTAAAGTCATCCATGTTTTTAAGTCCTTGAGGCAGTCTTGAATTTTATTTAGATGATTACAGTAATTTCATAAGGCTTGATTGATAAATATAGTTGAGTATCATCCGCATAACAATGACAATTTACAGAATGATTCCTTATAATATTGCCTAAGGGAAGCATATAATGTGAACAAAATAGGTCCAAGCACTGAGCCCTGTGGCACTCTATGGCTAACTTTGGTTTGCATGGAAGATTCATCGTTGACTAGGGATGTAACGATACCAAAAACTCACGGTACGATAATATCGCGATTAAAAAGTCCACGGTACGATATTTATCGCGATATTGAAAAAATAAAGGGAAAAAATGTGAAACTTTTTTTTTTCTACTTTCATTTTTTTTTTTTTATTAAATAATAAATCTGATTTGTACAGCATTTTAGTAGGATAGTAGTATTTTAAAGTGTCAACAATATAATAATCAGACCCTGCAATATAATCAAGTTTCACTTTAGTTTTTCAAGTAACTCAACTCTAACTCACTAAGTCACTCATTCAGCATCATCAAGGTTATCTTTTAGGAATATGAGCATGTCCACATTTCCGGGTAGAAGCTGGGATGTTTGGGCGTTTACAATATCCCCTGCTGTGGAAAAAACTCTCTTGCTTGGTACTGATGTTGCTGGGACAGAGAGATATGCTTTGGCCATGGGTGACAGCAGTGGGTAAAACTGTGCATTGTCTCTCCACCACTTCAAAAACAATACAGTTTTTGCCAAGAAGGTGAGGCTTATTGACAGGGCGAGATACTGTTGGTACTTGTCTATGTCTCTAGGTATGTACATGTAGCCCTGTAAATACGATGTCCTTTTGTGTTATCTGTTGTTTTATGTTCATGTTGTAACCTACTTGTTGCCATGTTGGACAGGTCTCCCTTGAAAAAGAGATCGATGATCTCAATGGGACAATCTGGTTAAATAAAGGTTGAAAAAGAATTATAAAAAAATTATTACAAAAAAAATAAAAAAATCGCGGTATATTTTGTCAGTCTCACGACGGTATTGAGACATCTATTTACCGCGATATCGCGATATTCGATATATCATTACATCTAGGGATGCATACCGGTATCCGGTATTACCGAAATACCGGTTACTGGTGGCTACGGTATACCGTACCGAAATCAGATCCGGTTTCGATAATTTTAAAACATTTTTTTTTAAAGTGAGTCGGTGGCCCGTGATGGCGGGTGTTATAAATTAGATTGCATAATCGTTTTTCTTCATATTTTATGTATTTTTCATTGTTTGGTAAAAGTCCCACAAATGAACTGTGATGGGATTTGTTTTCTCTCACCAGTAGGGATGGGTTAAGCCGCTGGACAAACGGTGCTGCTATCGGTATATCTGTTACGTCTACTTCCTTAGTTTAACTTTAAACCATTCTATGTATCCGGTTTGAGACCCCTCTGATTGTCCACTGTAAATGCCACTCGTCATCTCTCTCAACAGAGCTCTTATTATTGTTGAGACTCCCGTGCTAGTGCTAATAGTGCTAGCAGTAGCACGCTAACAACGTCCTCCTCATTGCGGGCCGTGTGTAAATGTGACCTGAGCGAAGGCTCGCAGGCAGGTTAGCTGCTGCGCACGGTAATATGTTTTGGTTACCTGAGTGAAGTCTTGCAGGCACATCGCCTTGTCTTTTTTTAGTTTATTAACACTGACAGTGTATTAATGTGAGCTCCTACACCTATAATAATTTGGCCTTTCATTGAATGCTTTATAAACCAGTTAAACTTACAGATGTCATTGTGAATTGGAAAACTGCATTTAAATGTTGTTAAAGGTCAACGTTTCAATCATAGACTGTATATGTATGGTTCAGCAATTGTTGGTCGTTTTCTAGGAATTTACATATTTTAAGCTCAAATACTTTGTTCTATGTTTAAACCTTCAGACACATTTTGACGTGTTTCAGTTCAGCACATTTATTTTGTGATGATTTAAAAGTACAATCCAGAATAATATACGTACTCGCCTTTATCTTTTTGCCATCTTAGCCTTTTGACCAATTTCTTCATATCACAGTTTTGCATGATGTCACTGTAGGACAATGTTTTAAGGATCTCTTGTCGAGCTAGGTTGTCAGTTTGAAATGTCTGGATGAAGATGTAACTGATTTACAAATGTTAAAAAAAATGCCTCTTTTCATCCTCTGTCTGAGGGAAAACCCCAAAAAGCATGATAGGGCGAGCCAGGCCCTTTTTAAGTTATTTTATTTATTTTTGTCTGCTTCTGAGAAGCTAATGTACGTTATACAGTTATTTCTGCAAGGAAATTACAATAAAATGACTGTTTAATCTTCACATCTTGTATTCATGTCTATAATCTTGAGCACCAAATTATTGAAAAGTATCGATAAGAGTACCGAAAAATACCGATACCGATAAGCAGTACCGGTATCGATAAAATCCTAACGATACCCATCCCTACTCACCAGTGAAGGCAAATGTTGATTTTAAAGATGAGATTTGTTGGTTTGTGCAATGCCGAGATCTCATGACCTTTATTCTATTATTTATTTGTTCTCTAGTCGAATCTCAGGTTTAACATTAATAATAATGGTGCTATAACGGTCTGTTTGCATTGACAAGATGTGCTATTCACGCCGCACACCTGATGGCGGGTGTTATAAAAGATATTCCATAATCGGTTTTCTTCATATTTTTTATGTATTTGTCATTGTTTGTTCAGTACTAAAAGGTCCAAGAAGTCCCACAATTGAATTTAATATTCATTTGACATGTTAACTATATCGTAAAGCGCTTCATGGGAGTAATTGTGGGATGATACATTTTCAAAGTATCACGATATGTATCGGTTGAGTATCGGTATCGTTCAGTGGTATCGGTATCGTAAAAAAGTCAACGATATGCATCCCTAGTTACATCCCTATCGTTGACACATACAAACTGAGAGCGTTCAGATAGATAGGACCTAAACCAGCCTAAAGCAGTTCCCTTTATGCCAACTAAGTGCTCTAGTCTTTGCAATAGGATATCATGGTCGATAGTATCCAATGCAGCACTGAGATCGAGCAAGACAAGAATAGAGACAAGTCCTTTGTCTGAGGCTATTAGAAGGTCATTTGTGACTGTAACCAGAGCTGTCTCTGTGCTATGATGTGTTCTAAAGCCAGACTGAGAATCTTCAAATAAATCATTGTTTTTTAAGTAATCACACAACTGTTTTGCGACCGCTTTCTCGAGAATTTTTGAGAGGAACGGAAGATTAGAAATAGGTCTATAGTTGGCTCGAAACTCTGGATCGAGGTTGTGCTTTTTAAGAAGAGGTTTTATCACTGCTACTTTGAAAGATTGTGGAACATAGCCTGATAATAAAGACATATTCATAATATTTAATAAAGAAGTGCTAATAAATGGAAAAACTTCCTTTAACAGCTTAGTTGGAATTGGGTCTAAGATACACGTTGATGGTTTAGAAGAGAGAATCATTGAATATAATTGTTCAAGGTTTATGGCTGAAAAGCATTCTAATTTACTATCTAGTGTAATATTAGAACTTACGTTTCTGGGAGCTGTTGATAACACTATACTGGTCAAAGGCAAGAGGTCATTCATTTTGTTTCAAAGAGTAACCATTTTTAGTAACACTAACCGATAGGTGTCTGCTGCAAGAACTTTTGACTAATGCTTTGTAGTATAGTAACAGTACTTCAAAAGTTACTAAGAAATGGTCGGATAAAGCAGGATTATGCGGTTCGACTAATAGTTGCTCAATTTCAATACCATAAATCAGAACAAGGTCGAGAGTGTCATTATAGCAGTGGGTTGGTTTATTTACACTCTGACGGAAACCAATATAATCTAATATAGGGTGAAATGCAACAGTAAGGCTATTTTTATCATCGTCAACATGAATATTAAAGTCACCTTACGATAATTACTTTATCTGTTTTAAGTACCAAAGTTGATAAAAACTCAGAGAATTCGGATACGAATTCTGAATAAGGACCTGGTGCACGGTACACTGTAACAAATAAGATTGGTGGCAAAGTTTTC
>CALSBZ010037113.1:1444-15877 GCA_943591055.1 Gobionotothen gibberifrons | reverse complement strand
ACACACACACACACACACACACACACACTTTGGATGAGTATTCACCTCATCCACATTGTAAATTGTTGCCTTCTTTAGAGTTATTAGTAATTCAAGATTAATCATTACATTAAATGTGGTACATAAGATAAAATAACTAAAACTTTGACTTGATAATTTTGTTCACAACGTTAGACCTGTCCTCTAATCTCTACTAAGATAAGTGTGCATGTTTGGGTGTTTTCACACTCCTGTAATGTACCTAATCTTGTTATCCTTTTCGTTACAGAGCTTGGAGAATGGTGTATTGCTTAGATTATGATCTGTGCAAGTCCAATTTTGACTGACTTTGGTTCTATTGTTGATGTTAATTTGACTTCAACCCATGAGTCATTATTTAAATTAACTCAACATTTCACATGATGATGGATTAGTGTTCCACATGTTTCCCACTAATTTGTTTTACAATTAGGCCAATGGTAAAGAGAGACATTAATGACCATGTGTCCCTTTGTTAGTACGTGGTTCCATTTTGTCTATGGCCTTGGACGGCTTCACTGAAAGTCACCCAGTTCTACCCTGCTACAGTCCGGCTGAGTGCAGTCACAGAGATGCTATGGCTGCTCGACATGACATTAATGGTCTGGTCCGAGAATGGACACCATTTCCTGCTCTCAGAGAGAATGACGCTCCTCAAACTGAACATTACAGCCGTTGATACTATCTCACGTGGGTCTGCTCCCCCCCACCGAGCCATGAACTGAAAGCTTGACATCTGCTTTGAACACTTTGAAGCCTCCCTGTCACACCAGCACCAACCCTTGGGTCAGTCAGATGAGACTAACGGCTTCACTTAGGGCATTTGGTTCAGATACATGACTCTCGTTACCACAGAGTGGGTTTTTTTTTTTTTTAAGGCTATTCATGCTGCTATGCAGAGGATGCCTGTAAGTTGGCGAGCTGTTAAAAGCCCCTACTATTTTTAGAATAGGCCTAATGTCAGGGGCCTCTTACCGTCTAATTCTGCATGTATTCACATTATATGGACGATGTTTCCACCTGGTAAAACTAGAGGCTGCACGGTACTCGGGCTACAATACGACCATTCTGTTCTGCTCTAACGATTCAATTAAGCTTTTATTGTTTCCAATAATAACGTCACCTTAAGTGGAGGAATGCAAACCTATTTTCGAATGTAAGGTTTTGATTTTGTTTGACATTTCTCAGTAATGACACCCTCAGACACCCACTATCATTCATGCTATGCCTTCAGTGGTTACTCAGATGTTAAGGGGGTTGCAGTTTTTTCTCCTGCATCGGCTATGCCTTGTTTTTCAACGAAGGTATACATTTCCTGCTTAATATATGTTTCTCACCATAGTTTTTGTAAGCTGCACACAGGTGATACTGAGTCTTCTCGATTAATAGAGTATAGACGATGCCATGCTTAAATAGACTCCTAAGTTATTATTTCATATGTGACATATGTAAGAAAAGGGAGGGCAGAGTCAATTATATTGAGTAATTGATTTCATATTGGAACATTTATTTCTCAAACCTATGTTTTATGGAAGAAGAAATGTATTTCTGATAAACTAATCTTTTATCAAACGGTATATGGTGAATACATATAACATTTAGAATCAGTGAGAAGGGGTTATATCCACAGGGACTAGCTCACCTTTAACTTAAAATAACATGTCTCTGCTTTGGACTGATGAGTATATGATTCTTGCATGTTAAATGACTAACACAAACCTTCGATTTATGCATGTGTATATGTCAGGAAGGCTCCCAAATAATTCTGAGGGGCCTATCCTATTTTTGTAATTAAATGATAATGTGCTAATCCATTACCTCGAGTTGTCTTCACTCAGGAAAACATCCCTATCAAGTGTTAACCCAATAACTAGGACAGCTCTCAAGGCCAAGGGTCAGAGAGAGAGGGTCACACTCTCCGGCTGCAGAGGGCACCCCCAGCCACGTGCAAGGAGGCATGAGGTCGTTCGAGATGAGAGGATTCTACTCTTCAACTTTCTGAGGAGATGGGATGCTTCACTTCATCTTTCTGCTGAGAGGGGGTTATTCTCTTCACCATTCTGCTGAGAGGGGGTTCTTCTCTTCACCATTCTGCTAAGATGGGATGCTTCTTCATCTTTCTGCTCGGTGGGCTCAAGCAAACAACCCTGCAGGACGAGCGAGGGCTTCAGAGGCTTCTATAATACAAGGTTCCATGTTTCTTGGAGGAGCAGATGTCTTCCTAACCTCCCCCATAAGGGGGGGGGGGGGACACACCTGGCTGCGCCATTTGGAATATGCAGTTGCACTGCTCTCAAGCAGATAGCAGAAGGAATGCAGGCAGATGAGCCTCCATTTCACTGGGGGATCATACAGTGCTCACTGAATGAGCCACAAAAGCAGAGCAATTGGGGGGTTGAAATATGGCGCTCCGATGAAGAAGAGTTTTGAGCCAATCAGCACCTCAGTGCTAATCTACAGTATCAGGAAGCCTTTACACACCAGACACTTAGTGTCATAAAGAGAGAAAAAGAGAGAGAAAAAGAGAGGAAAGTGGGCCCCGAGAAAAGGCCACTCCCTTTTCCTGCTATTTTCATTCACAAGACAGGATCACATAATATTTCCTTTGAATGTCCGATTACAAAATGTAACTCAAATGACTGTGTTGTTGCGTTTCCTATGTCTTTAAGCAAATGCTTGTGGGCGTGGAACGTCTATCCAGAGACGGGGTACCAGCGGTTCCAGGTCTCACAGCGGATGGTAAGAATAACACTCAACACCGTTGCAAATGTGGTGTTTCACTGAAGAACAGTTAAAGAATTATCCTATGTGTACCACATGGACACCCAATTACAAAGGTCCCGGTACAGGGGTCACTAGATGCTCGTATATTGAACCAGGTTCAGCAGTAATTAAGTCACCAGGAAGTTATGTAGATTATTCCAAGAATGCCCTAATCACTCCACCTAAACAAACTAAAACCAATTCTGCAATGAGTTTAATGTTAAACTATGCACATGAACGCAATGTTAGCAACTGTTGGCTAAGACTTATATATGTGAAGAAATACATTAACTTGGTTTTTGAATACAGATTCCAATTAGATCCAGACTAATTGCTCAGCTAAATTCTACAAGTCCAACATGTTCACCTCAACCACACACACCATCTTTGTTGGTTGAAGCCTTGGTAACAGTCGTACCCTGGTTTGGCTCCCGAACAGTGGACTCAGTTAAAGTTAAAATACATGACTGTTTGCTGCCGTTACCCCTAGGTAAGTCCCCTTCACGTGACTGTTCAATTTATATTCCCCCAGTTGTGGTGCATGAGTGGAAGAATGTGTCCATCTGTTTCCAGAACGGAGGAGGGTTTCTACCCTCTGACGATGTGGGCCACAGCGACTGTAACACCGTAGTAAAGGTACAATTAAACGGAACTCCCCTCCCAGAGAGAGTTTACATGGTTTGTGGGGACAAAGCCTACGGTTGCGTGCCTTATGACATTTTTCGTGGCACCTGTTATCTAGCCTATCTAATCCCTTTGATCCATAAAGTAGAGACTGATGAGATTGCAGCAATATTCCCCTCCCTACACAGAAATCGTAGGACCATCACAACAGGTCAGCGGGTGGTTAGCACTTTTCTGCCCTGGTACGGTATTTATGTTTCCCAGCAGGAAATGATAGCTCTCTCCAAGGTAGTGGAAAACCACCTCAATGTATCCAACACAGCCATGTTAGCTGAACACAAAGAACTGCAGGAAGTTAGAACAGTGGCATTACAGGATCGCATGGCATTGGATCTTCTGCTCGCAGCACAGGGGGGCATATGCAAGGTGATTGGATCTGAGTGTTGTTCTTTCATCTCTGATGCTACACCTGAGGTCATGGATATGGCTCATGATACTGCTAGGGGAATAAAAGAATTGCACGAAACTCATGGGTTTGCATTTGGGGATTTAACTGGAGCATTTGGGTCATGGGGAGCGGGGTTTGTTAAAATTGCTGTTACCATTTCAATGTTTATTTTAGCTGTGCTAATCCTGATAGTGTGCCTTGTCACTGTAGTTAAACTAGTCATGCAAAAGATTACCAAAACCGCCCTCCAGGCCCCACAGAGACTGGTGGGGTTCACCACCGTTGATGACACCATGATGATGTACGACGCCGAGCTTCCAGACCCGTGGGTCTCAACTGTGACATCCGAACCATGGGTTCCCCCTTACAACGGATGGCCAATAAATACAAATTGATGCTCAGATTAAAGAAAATATATTTGGGCTTTTTCCCTTTCAGGTTGTTACACTACACGATAAATGTCTGACTTTTCCTTTTCAGATTTTGAACAATGTACTTGATTAAACTGAATGTATTGATTTCATTAAGACTGAGAGCCTTACTCTTGACTAAAGCGTAATGAATTAAACGTAAAGTAATCCTAAATTGAAAACGCTGCAATTTTGCAGATTACAGATTGATCAAAATCATAACTGTGATTTTATACCTCACCTGGATCTCTTATGATCCTGAGTTTTGAATGCTTTTGACTAGTGATTGCCTTAAAGTACATCTTTAAACTGTAAGCTGGTTTTGATTTTATAGTTTGATAAGTGAGATTAACTAATGAGTGAATGTTAAAACATATTGTTTTAAAGTAGATGTTTTTGCTATTATGCATCTGTGTTTTATGTGTGTTCATTATTATGCTTTTGACAAAAGATGATCAAACACTGATGAGAGATGATTTTTCTATTGTGGTTGTCTGTATCAATCATTGTGGTTGAATGTTTCAACCTTATTCTATTTTGTGATGTAATTGATGTACGGTGGGACCACACTCAAATCTGAATACGCCTATTGATTTAAGTATTGACCAAATTATTATTAGACTAATGTTTTAAAGTTATCAATAAATGATAAAAATGGAGGAACTGTGAGGGAATAATTCTGTCTTCACTCCAAGAATTTAACCCTTTCCTGTGTGTTGACATTTACGATCAGCCCTGCTCCTTATCTCCCGTAAGGAAGGTGATAATGCAGCCACATGTTGATACAATGAGTTTTATGACTTGATCTGGCGGAAGTAGGGAGTTATACGACTGAGAACGCTGGCTTCAACGCACCACAGGGGTCAGAGACAGTTTCCAGGTATCAATGCCCATCCCCAATATGTTGATTTTACTCTCTGTAAAACTGGTTAAAGATGAGAGGCTGATCAGAATTGACATGGCAACCCACCCGTGCAGTCAGAACCTTTGACTGCTGTGACTTGTGATGTGAATTTCTCCGGCCGATACTTGTATTAAATCTCAGTGTTTGACATCGGAACTCCTGCTCGTCCTGTGTCTCCTTCATGAGTCGGTGACTCCCACTGCATTGCTACACAGAAGTTTCCTCCACAATAAACAACAATATGTATTGTCAATTAACATTGAACTATACAGATATACAGTAAATACTGTGGATATGTGTAATGTTCCTCTCGGGCTGCATTTAGAAATAAAATAGAGAAAATAAATAAAATAGCTTTTGAAAATGTGTGCATCTTAAAAGTGCTTAATTTTAGATAAATAAAATAAAGTGTAGCAGCAGCTTGAGTTTCCCTTTTTCTTTGTTAACCGTTTCACATCATGACTTAACAGTTTCAGCTGATTATAGAACAATATCAGTCTTTACACATCATAACAATTGAACAGTTTTAAAGTTTCTCTTTCTTTCCCTCTTATATTGCAGTCCCTCACTCACTTTTTTTAATTCAGTGCGAGAATTGAGCTGGAGCTTGTCCTGCCAGGAGTTTAAATCTAGGCTGAAATGGTGTCAGGGCCATTCTCATACACATGCAGGTGCTCATTGGTTAGCCTCGGTTAGCCTGCCCTGGAACCATATTTAGTTTGAATTTTGATCCTGGTGGACTGATCATATTGGGCTCTGAGACTGCTTATTTTTTGTGACCTCAGTTCTGACTTGAGAGGGAATGTTTGGTCAAAAACTTTGTGTTTTGTCTCATAGTGGCGTTTTGGCACTTTTAATTAGCGCCACGGTCTCTGAACAAATGAGACACACTGGTTCTGTGCTCCCAGTGGGCAGGATGAACATGAATGAGTCCACTCAGGGTTAAAAGCTCTGTTCTCACTGTCCACTTTCCTCTTCTTGGAGAGCGCCATGTGTAATTATTTCTCTCTCCCTGTCTGCCGCTAACACGCCTGTTCACTCTCCTCTCCGCTTCTCTCCCCGTATCGCTAATTATCCTCTTCACTCACTTTCCTCTCCGCTTCTCTCTGCCGCTGTCTCATCTCTTCTTCTGTGTTTCTCTCCCTGTATCGCTCACTCGTCTCTTTCGCCCCCTGTCGGCAGCGGTTAAAATAGAATCGCCCCGTCAAAATTGAAATCCCCTATTAATGTATTGATTATAGGTCCGGGTCCGTATAGGTCGGCGTCTGGGTCCGGATCTGGACCGCGATCCGCCTGTTGCCGACCCCTGGTCTATACCAACTACAATAAAAAATGAACATATTTTACTGTGATTTAATTGTAATACATGTTTCCTAATGATGTCGGAATAACTACATACTGATACCGGTTAGGTAAAAATGAATTAATGCTTTGACAAGTGTACAGACAAGACGGCAGGCAAAAAACCTTTTAAAATGCGTGTTTTCTGAATGGAGATCGGATCGATCAGGCTAAACTAACGTTGTAGCTGCTCCGTCCAAACTCACAACAACATGATACAGACACAGATACAACAGCGACTGTATTCGCCATGACACAGACAGTCTGTGGTTTGTTCATGTTTAACTTTTGTCTAGTTTCTGAACAGATATGAGGAGCTGTGAGCTCTGAGTGCTAACAGCTACCGGCTGCTGATTTGGTTTTCTGATTCAACGTCAGTGACGGTAGGCTGAGATCCTCACTTTTTTCTTTGTTGTTGTTGCTGTCAACAAAATAATGCACTCATTCACTCAAAGAAATGGAAAATAAGCTACATACATTTATATTTAGGATTGTAATGAAGGAATTAATTAAACTTAAAATGATAGGTATGATGTCAAAATATATATTTATCCTTTTTGACAAGTTAGTTATGTTGTGTTCTTGGTTTAATCAAATCGGAAGTCGCACCAAATGATTTGATGTAATTCAGATGCAATTATCCTACATAAAAGGCCTGTCTGGGCTGTCTTTTTCACTCAATTCTGCAATAGGCCGAGGTCGGTGATCTTGGGCTTAAAAAGGTTGGTGACCACTGCTCTAGAGGGAAGGCCAAGAAGGAAAACACCAGGGTCCTTCCTAATTTTCGTTTTAAATATCGCACTTATTTCACTGGAAATAAATGTCCAGAATCTAGATATTAATTTACTTTCCCAAAAGCAGTGGAAATGGTCAGAATGGTATTTAACACATAAAGGGGAAATGGAACGGTCTATTTTATGTAATGTGACAGGAGTAATATGCAGTCTGTGAAGAATGTTATACTGGGTTTCCCTCAGTCTGTTACATATAAACGTGGTTCTGATTAAGTTTATAGATGCCTGCCAATCATCTTCAAATATATTCAGTACCAAAATCAATCTCCCATTTACGGGAAATATTTGGCAGTTCATATGTTCCAGCAGAACCAAGGAGTGAATAAAATGATGAAATAAAATGCTTTGAATTTTGGCGCTTCAAGATAAACTTCTCTGTCATTGCAAGGGAGGTTTAGAGAAAAAGACGTAGTCAGTGAAGTAACAAAATGCCTTATTTGCAGATATCCAATGAAATGCTGTTTCGGGATATCGAATATGTCTTGTCGCTGCCCGAAAGATAAGAAAATATCATCCTTGAATAAGTCACCAATTACGTGAATACCCCTGTCCCTCCACAAAGAGAACACAGATGAACTGGTGCCTGAAGGAAAGTCAGGATTTTCTGATTCTGTAAATTGCTGGAGTATATTAAGCCTCTGTCTGGGGTTTTTGCCATGCCAAATACATTTAGAAAGGGATTTTTCAAAATCGAAATAAAAAATGTTGGTCAAGTACAGGGGGAGCATCTGTAAAGGATATACAAGATGGGGGAGGACACTCAACTTAACGAGACTGATCTGACCCATCAAGGACAGTGGTAGGTTGTGCCATCGTTCCAAATCTCTCTTAACTGCGGCACAGATAGGGGCAAAATTAAGCTTCCACAGATCTTTCAAATTTGGCGACACCTTAAGGCAGGGCTATTCAAGTACACATTCAGTTGGGCCAGATTTTATAACAACAAAATTCAGCTGGGCCAGACATTCAGCGGCCTGTAAAAAGCGGGTAATGACACATTTTAAACCAACACATATTACTGCGATGAAAAGCATGCCATTTTTATTCATTGTTCATCTAACAAAGGTACGTAAAAAAGTGCATACAAACGCAACAAATTAGCATTAATTTAACAGAATCTGGAAAAAAAGTGCTCAGTTATAGCATTACATTTGTTTGCTTTAGAAGTCAAATATTCAGTTTTTTTTTTTTTTTAACCAGGCACATCAAAAAGTACATTTAACTGAATACAATAATAGCAGTCTTAATAAATGTCCTCACATACAAAATAAAATTTGATACATATGACACATGCACATCAAAAAGTGCATTAACAAACAGTTAAAGAGCTCCAATGTAACAAAAAGAGGTAGTATTATAGCAATACTATTTTTTTTCTTTTCAGATATGGCACTGAACTCACTCAAGACTGTCATGGTAGTAGGAATCGACAGCTTGGGGCACGACAAAATAGCAAGATATCGTCCGCGTATAAGGCAATTTTTTTTTTTAATGACAGAGATATTGGCAAGATTCAAAGTTGGGGTTAAGCCCCCCCCCTGCTAAAGGAGTCCAAATACATATCTGTAAGGGGAGCTACAGATGTAGCACTCCACCCAGCGGATTCCAACCAAAAACCCAGCGGATCCCAGTGGCTGGGAGATTAAAGCCCTCCCACTAAGAGGGCGTTGCCAAATGTTCCCATTTGTTCAATTTCAGGATTTAACCATGAGATGGCGCTTCATTCACAAATACACAAAGACAACTGGGTGTTGTAGACCTTAGTTTGTTTGCAATGTTTGCAGCTCTGCAGTTGTGTTTGCTGAATGCTGTAGCATAAAATAATCGGCCCTTGAGGCAGGAGCACGGCGAAAATGCACCTCTCACTCTGAATGCATCACGTGACCCCCTTCTTTGGGAGTTTTACCTTGTCCGATGTGAGGGATAATAAACAAAGATGGCGGCACGGACAGACGCAGCGGCCCCTCGCTCTCCCAATTCTTCAGTGTTTTTAATGTTTCATCGGTAGGTTGGTCACGTCTGTTGAGTTCACTTCAACCACCCCGGACCGACAGCACAGTCAGGAGTAGACAGTACGGTCGCAAGTTCTTGCTGGACAAGAAAATAACAACAAACCACACACTGGATGCTATGCTTGCAGAGGAAATTAGCGGCATCGGAATACTCTGCCCGACCCTGGATTGCTACCCCCCAGCTGGAAAGGAGGCGCCGCAGGCGGTGTGAGAGGAAGCAGAAGAGGGGTAAGCGCAGAGGGATCCGAGCTAGGCTAGCGGCTAGCCCACACAGGCCCGCTATTTTGAGCATTCTCATGGCAAATGTACGATCACTGGACAATAAAATGGACAACATAAGACTTCTCCGGTCGACCCAGAGTGAGGTGAGAGAATGCTGTGTGTACGTTTTCACGGAAACATGGATAAATGACAACACCCCGGACTCTGCCATTCAGCTCAACCGGCGAACATGCTACCGCTCAGACAGAGCCACGGTTAGCGGGGGGAAGACTCGCAGCGGTGGTGTTATTGTTTACATCAGTGATGCTTGGTGTCGGGATGCTGTGGTAGTCTGCAAACACTGTTCAGAATACTTCCATCTTCCAAGGGAAATCAACGCCTTCCTGCTAGTAGCTGTTTACATCTCCCCAGCTCCAACAACAAGGACAGAGAGGCGGCACTCGGTGAGCTGTACCGGGCTATCTCTGAACAGCAGACAGCACACCCAGACGGCCTTCTCGTCGTCCCTGGGGACTTCAACCATGCTAACCTGAAAACTTTCATGCCAAAAATACATCAACATGTTGATTTCCCAACAAGAGAAAACAACACCCTGGATCTTGTTTTTACCACAATTAAAAAAGGAGCTTACAAGGCTTCTCCCCTCCCCCACATCGGACTCTCTGATCATCTCACTGTTAAGCTCAAACCGGCATAAAGACCTCGGGGGGGAAAGTCACCAGTTTCCAAAGAGGTGCGTGTTTGGTTAGAGGACAGCACAGCTGCACTCAAAGACTACTTTCAAACAACAGACTGGGAATATACAGAAACTGTTGCGGGCTACATCACCAAATGCATTGAGGATGTGACCCACACCAGATCCATCACCATCAGGGCCAACCAGAAGCCATGGCTGACAGGAGAGGTCCACTGGCTGCTGAGGGCCCGCAACATCGCCTTCAGAGGGGGCAATCCAGCTGGTCTCAGAGCAGCCAGGGCCGAACTATCCCGTGGCATCCGGAAAGCCAAACAACAGTACACCCGGAAGATTACAGCTCACTTCAGTGACAGCAGAGACACACAGACCATGTGGCAGGGTATCAGGACCATCACGGACTACAAACCACCACCACAGACCTGTGACAGTGACACCTTTCGGCTGAACAACCTCAACGGCTTCTTCACACGCTTCGAAGCACAGCACACCTCCGCAGAAAACAACACCTCCACCTAACGACCAGGCTATCTGTCTGTCCCCAGGCAGTGTGAGGAGCACACTGTTAAGGATTAACACCCAGAAAGCTTCTGGGCCTGACAACATTTCTGGTCGTGTGCTAAAGGACTGCGCCGCTGAGCTCACAGATGTCCTCACAGACATCTTCAACATCTCCCCGAGCCAGGCTGTTGTACCCTCGTGCTTCAAGGTAACCACCATCACACCTGTACCGAAGAAGTCATCACCTTCCTGCTTCAATGACTTCCACCATCATGAAGTGCTTCGAGAGGCTAGTCATGAAGCAAATCAAATCCCCCCCTCCCCCCCTCGCTGGTTCCATTTCAGTTTGCATACCGAGCGAAGAGGTCCACTGAGGATGCCATCTCCTCTGCTCTCTAGCCAGCCCTCACCCACCTGGACACTAAAAACTCTTATGTTAGGATGCTGTTCATAGACTTTAGCTCAGCGTTTAACACCATCATCCCCCAGCAGCTGGTTTTCAGGCTAACAAACCTGGACCTCAGCCCCTTTCTCTGCAAATGGCTGCTGGACTTCCTCACTGCCAGACCCCAATCTGTACGGGTCGGCAACAACACATCAGGCACCATCACACTGAGTACGGGGGCGCCCCAAGGATGTGGGCTCAGCCCCCTGCTCTTCACCCTGCTGACCCACGACTGCACACCCACCCACAGCTCCAACCACTTCATCAAGTTTGCGGATGACACCCCCACCCACGAGCATTGGTGGTGCTGCTGTGGAGCAGGTGAGCAGCATCGAGGAACTCTCCAGGACCAACAATACCATGTCAATCACCAAGAAAGCCCAGCAGCGCCTCTACTTCGTCCGCAAACTGAAGAGAGCAGGAGCCTCCCCTCCATCATGCTCTCCTTCTACCGAGGCACCATCGAGAGCATCCTCAGCAGCTGCATCACGCTGTGGTTCTGAAGCTGCACAGCATCCAACCACAAGACCCTGCAGCGCATAGTGAACACTGCTGCTTTTTCACACCAGGCTGTCAGGAGGCTGAACTCTCTCCCCTCCCTCCCCACTGGACCATAACACCCCAAACACACAGACACTCAAATCCAGCACCAGCCACTTTTCTTTTTTTGCTATGGACAGTCTGGCACTAATGTACATTCTCAAAGATATTGAAGTGACTATTATTTTTGTATATATTGATTGTTGTGCTTTTATTTAGGTCTTAATGTGTGCATATGTATACATGTGTCTTTGATAGTGTATATATAGGTTTATACTTATTTGCATACATATTTTTTATATATATTTGTTTTTGTACTCGGGATTGTGGGAAAACGGTATTTAGATCTCTCTGTCTGTAACAACAAACTGAAAGATCGACAATAAAGTTGACTTTGGCATAGGTTAGCGAACTGTACCAGAGTTTCCGTTAGCCGGTAATTACCGGACTATGACCGGTAAAATATGCTGAAGACCAGCAAATCTAAATCTCTCCGGTCAAAATGTCCGGTCAAAATCATTTCCCTTTAGCGCAATACCACATCAGTTGCGCCACTTATGTGACAGACAAGAAGAGTACATTATAATGTCTAACATTTAATGTGGAGAAAGAGATTTATGCAGTCATATCATTAGCCAGAACTAGCTAGATCTGATCGATATGGACATGAACGTGAGGGAAGCCTAATCGGACGCGAGCGAGATCAGATCAGCTGCTGCTGACGGAGACACGCAGCTCTGCATGATCACCTGCAGCTCTACATGATGCAGCTCTATGATCTGACCTGCAGCTCTGTCCGCTGTGACCGACTGGTGAGCGGAACAAAATACACACTTTAAGTTAGAACTAACACACTTAGCTATTTTATCTACCTCTGGAACTAGTTATAAATATGTTTATTCTTTACTTTCGGGTCACGTGACTCATTACTGGATCAACGAGCTGCATGAGATACTGACGGGAGGCCAGGAGAGAGAGGGAGGAAAGGAGAGACTCCGTTTATTATTCCCTTGATATTATCCAAAGTTACTGTACACTTTTGAATAATGTAGTTGATCTACTATAATTAGTTTGTTTAATATAGAGTCATTATCGAGTTGCTCTTTGGTGAGAGTTGTGGCCCGTAGGTGTAAAACAAAGATATAAAACCTATATGAATTGAAATCAGGAGCTAAATTGAACTACAACAAAACTGAAGGTGTTTGGATCAGCGCTGACGATGCCAAACGGAACATAAACATTCAAGTGAAAAAAGAAATGAAAATACTTGGATTAACTATTTGTAACAACAACTGTGCTGACCTCAATTGGGAGATCAAACTAAGTGAAGTCAAAGAACAAGTAAAACATTGGGAGAATAAAAATACAAATTATAAATCAAGAATAAACATAATAAGATCATTCATACTTAGCAAGATCCTTTTATTTAAAAACATTTCCCCCCACCCACCCAAATAATTAAGCAATTCAACAAACAGTGTGTCAATTTGGTGTGGGGTACAACAAGGGAAGTCACTAAACATTATTTATTATTCAAAAGTAAGGAATATGGAGGCCTGGGAGCGATAGGCCTGGATATTAAACTCAAAATTACCTTTGTACAAAATATTACAGCTGCAATATATAGGAAAGCACCTTGGGTTGAGGATGGAAAAATGGGATGGAACAAAAGAAGAGGCAGAGCGAGAAATGGACCCTATTACAAATTAGTTTATGCTGACTTCATAACTGAATTTGTGCATTTAAAGATAGATTGGAACGGACTACCGAATAGAGTGATTTTTAAAATGGTTAATGACTTCAAATATGGTGGCAGCTTTCGGAGAGCATGAGAGAAGTGAGGTGGCTGATATCGGTCAACAGACTGGCGGTCAGAGCTGTGGTCTCATGGAGCTGCTATGTTACAACTAAAACATACTAACCGAACTAAGAAGAAGAAGATCCCTGGACAACATATATATATATATGAATGAACAATTCAACAGGACTTTTGATATGGCTTCCTCAGTGTTCAAGTAGGTAGGCCTACACCCTACACAACACACGTTAACACTGGTTTCTTCACCAAGTAAAGTGCACTCTCTTGCTAAATAAAATAAAATATTCAAGGCACAGTTTCTCAGTATAAAAATGCACTTTCTGTTTTAGGTAGCACTAGCAGTGATGTAACATCAACAAACATGAAAAGGAGAGTAAAACATAACTAAACTAAAACATAAAACATCAATGAGGAAAAGTCAGTGCCAAACAATTACAATGCAAACTTTAGACTTGAAGTGCAATCAAAGACTTTAACATAACTGAACATCTGTTTCAAAAGAGAAAAACAATATAAATACCTTATTGATAAAATAAAATATAAGACAACAGAATCAACCAAGACAATAAATGAAGTGCAATACTGTCTGAATCCTGACTAGACAGCTTGGTCTTTACTAACCGTTATCAGTATTTAGTTACTTCTGCATCATTTTGAAACGTGTATTACAATTAAATCGCGGTCAAATAGGTTAATTTTGTCGTAGTTGGATTCCACCACAGTATTTACATGGCTATAAGCCCCGCCCCCTCTCCAGCGCGTCCTGTTTGAGTGACAGGAGTAAACACAGCTGACTGCCGCGGTGAAACTCCAGCAGTTAGAGCGATGAGAATATTCGCTTTGCGTCCGTTGTGAACGCAGCATAACGCAGTTCAGAAACCACTGTTCTGACTCTTTT